>JAOXNO010000024.1:119999098-120009460 GCA_028565335.1 Limnodromus scolopaceus
TCTTCTCCAGGCTGAACCCCCCCAACTCTCTCAGCCTGTCCTCCCAGCAGAGGGGCTCCAGCCCTCCCAGCACCTCCTGTGGTCCTTCATGATTGCCTGTCTCTCCCAAAAACATTTCTTGGCCAGAGGAGTCTCTGGGTCAGTGTACAAGTACCTCAATGACACTGACTTTTGCCACGTCAAGAACCAAAACAGGAGGATTGGGAGGGGTCCCTGAAGTGCCTGAGGCTCAGCTGCTTCCTCCAGCACCACTGGCCATTGCATGAGCACCAGGCTGAGCCCTCTGCTAAGGCAGATGAGCTTTGGGCTGGGGTTTCAAAAATTCCTTCCTCATCACCTTTTTCACTCGTATTTGTTAACAAATTACACTGGCAAAAACTCAGGGAGCACGAGATCCTGCAGCGAGGGATGCTGTAGAGGCTGTTTTCTGCCCTTTGCTTGGAATAACGTGGGTTTCAAGGAGATATTCTGCTCTGACTGTGGGCTGCAGCCCCAGGGAGCTCTCTGCTGGTGGCATCTCTGCTGCCCATACTTGTGCCTGAGCCCTGGGGTGTCCTAGCCATGACCACAGAGCTCCCCAGAACTCTGAGGACTTCTCTAAACCCATTTCTCAACCAGAGGAGTGAGGAACCTGTGGGATCCCGGTCTGAGGTGCTGTGGGCAGGGGGACCGGGATGGTGCCCTGCCAGCTCCCTGCCAATGGAGGTCCCTCTGACGGGGACCAGGTCTTGCTAATGGTCAGTAGAGCTGGGATTAGGTCAAGCGACATAAATCCTATCCCTCTTCTCCTGATGGGATTCCTGCTATGATTCCCGAGTTGCCCTTTCTGGCCAGTGTTCCTTGTACAGTCTCCTGTCCATTAGCTTGGACACGCTGGGGTGGAGGAGACCAGACCTGTTCCAGGACATCTCCTTCTCCTGGTAGCAGGCGTGGGAAATTCAGCTGGGCTGTTTTTCCTCTCCCGGGCAGAGCTGGCAGTGCGTGTCCTCCGCTGGCATCGCCCGAGGGCTCTGTGCCTCCTCCCCTCCATTCCCCTCCCCTCCCGGGGGATTTTCACTGCTTTTGGTGGGATTTGTTTGAATGTCCATGGACAAACAGCTGCTTCTCCAGCTCTGGGATTTCAGTCGATCGGTCACAAATTTAGGTTTGAATTTGACGGTTCTGGTTCCAGGCTGTGTGGCAGGGCACTGGGAGGCAGAGACTCCATCTCACAGCTGCTGTCTAGTGTTGTGCTCAATACCAATGTGCTTCACGACCTAAACCACCTATTTGCTGGAGGGTGTGATGAGCCTGACCATGCAGCGGGAGCACGAGTCTCCTGCCGAGCCATGTCCACCTGATTTTGCTTCTGCTGCAGCGGGACGGGTTTGAAAAACCAAACAGAGAAACCCCCACCAGTGTCGGTGAAGAGATGGATCTTCCGTCTCGGTTCTCTGGCTGGGATCAGAGATCTCCGCTCTTTTCAGGGAAAATTACACAATTGGCTTCTATTATTTATCCCACAACACTCATTTCAGAGTGCTCTGGGTTCTCTTTAAAAAAAAACCACCAATTTTAACTAGCTCCGCAGTCAGCCGTTAGCTCACACCAACTCTGCTGAGTTTCAGATGAGCAACGTTGACTATCTGGAGCTTTGAAAATGTGTGACCGCCTTGATGTTCTGCAAAAAGCTATTGGAGAGCTTGAACTTGGGGGCTTTTCTGTTTGATTTTTTTATCCGGGGCTGGAGTGTGGGTATGGATCCACGGGCTGGTTTCACTGGTGCTTATTCCGGCAGCTTCAACTTGTATTCTCCTGGAGAGTAGAAGTTGGATCCGGACTCTTTCCGGCTCTGCATGCGTGTCGGTGGGGTGAGGGGCCGGGGCTGTGTCCCGGCAGGAGGAGAACCCTGAGCAGGTCCCTTCGGACACCGTTAACCCCGTGTTTCTGGTTCCAGCGGGACATCTCCTCTGGCCTGCCTGAATGCCATGCTCCACACCAACTCCCGAGGGGAAGAGGGCATCTTCTATAAGGTCCCGGGGCGCATGGGAGTCTACACCCTGAAGGTGAGTCTCTCGGCTGGGGAATTCCGTTTGAATTGACTTTAACCTGTTTAAAAATCCGCCAGATTAGGACAATCCTGAAGAGGGAACACCGTGAGTTGTAGCATCAACTTGCCCTCCAGATGGAAACGCTGAATCTTTGTGTTTCTGCTGAAATACAGCTGAAGGTGCTGGTTTCACTCACAGCAGTGTAGTTTGCTGATATTAGTTATTATTCCAGAAATAAGAGTAGTTAAAATTAATAACTTTTATTGTTATTTATTATGTTATTATTTAAATGTTATTTAACTTAATAACACTTTAGCCCAAGAAGGGTAACTTCATCTTCACCAATCTCAACTCGTATCTAGAAATGAAAAATTCCCTTACCCTCAATCTGTTAATAGCAGGCAGAGAACGTTTGTAGGGGGAAAAAAGCAGATTCCTTGATTTATCTGATTAACATCTTTAAAAATAATCTCTATTTGAAACCTTTTTCCCAGTTAAACTACTAGAAGGAAGCCAGCTCACACTGGTTTTGATTTGCTGTAACTTTTTCTCTGAAGACTGTGCCATAAAATGGGATTCCTCTCCCTCCACACAGACCCCTCCAGTGTAGGGGTCTCTGCTGGAACCACTGTCCTTGTCTCATTCCGTGCTCAATGGAGAGAAATAATAGTGTCTATGAGGAGATTCATCTCATCCTAAAATACTCAAACTCTGTGAGGAAGTGCTTTACAAGTGCCAGTTAGTTTACCAAGGAAATCAAGACTTGCCCAGAAAAAGTTGTCCTCATTGTCACAGTCAAAAATTCAGCCAGCTTGGATCCCGTTCTCACCATCTCCTCCCTCCGCCCTGGAAACTGGAAAAGCACATTATTCCTTGAGTATTTTTATATAAGGTGACAACAGAGGATGTCTGTTTGAGTGCTGTGCATCGGTGCCGATGGGCCATCGGAGCGAAACATCTCCAGAGCTTCCAAGAACACCATTGCAGGACACCCGGCAGAGGTGGAGCTGGTGTCAGTGCATCCACGTGAACGTCCGAAAAACACTGTTCCAGTAACGTGTGAGTTTAGGGCCAGGGCTGTCAAGAGACAGAAGGGAAGTAATTATCTACGTGCTGATGAACCGGACTAATTCTTGTATCGTTTGCTTCACTACAGGAAAGTGTAAAGTTGTACATTTTAGGAATAAAGAGTGCAGGCCCTAAACCCAGAGCAGGGAAGCAGCGTCGTGTCAGAGCGTTAGGACTCAGGAAAATGTCCTTAGGAGGACTAAGTTCACATATTGAAGGAAGAAGAAGTGTAGTGTAGAGAAGACAGTTCTGCTGTTGAGAGATCACTTCTGCTTCGAAAGCAGAACTTGCAGTGGGGTGAGCTGCAGGTGTGTGCCGGGGGGGTGTTAGTGGGGGTCCCATACTGACCTCTTGCATGGAAATTTTGAGAGAATGCAGGATCCACAGAGCAGACTGGACACCATATCAGAAGATACTGGTGAAGATCTCTCACTCCCAGAGGGAAGGAGAGCCGTTGATGTTGTACAGGCTTTGTGAGCCCATGGTGGTGGGAAGGGACCTCTGGAGATCGTCTTGTCCAACCCACTGCTTAATGCAGGGTCAACAACATAGCTCGGGGCCGTGTTCAGTCATTGTCCAGTTCTAATTCCTGCAAGGATGAAGACCTCCAGCTTCTCGGGGAACCCATTCCAGTGTTTCACCATTTGTGCAGTAAAGAAGTTCTTCCATACATGGAGGTGGAATTCATGTGTTTCAGTTTGTGCCTGTTGCCTCTTGTCCTTTCTCTGGGCACCACTGGGAAGAGTCTGGTTCCGTCATCTTTACCCCCTCCCACCAGAAACACCAAGAAGTCCAGTTTTTCCAGCTGCTCCTGTGTTCCTCCATGCCTGGAAGAAGGCACCCTATGCCGAGGCTTCCTCCCCTCTCAGCAGAAGACTTTGAAGCAGACCTCTTGGTAAAACTGGAATGTGTAATTGCTGCATCTCAGGTGCCTAAATCATCTTTCCACAGGTCAAGCTATAAAGGAGGTTTAGTGAAGGGAGTGTCAGCGTTAGGAATACACAAGCTTCATCTTTCTCAACTTTGGTGACACTTGATACAAGTAGATATTTTTTTCCTGCTTTTGGTGATACCTTCTCTTCTTCCACTGTGGGTTCCAAGTAGCTTTCCATGTGCAGTTAAAAGAGCTTAATTTGTGAAGCGCAAGATGAAAATATAATTGGATACTTGAACCTATTGGCTTACCTTGCTGCTGGGAGAAGTCTGGAATCAATGAAATGGATAACACTTGTGTTGTCTTTAGTACTTTGGGGCATTACATGTGGAAATTGGTCATAGTTCTAATTCAGAGAAAGGCCAAGACATCAGTTGTCTCCGGTTAAAGGGAGAGGTGGTTAAACTTTTCCAGTGGGTATTAACAGGAGGATTTTTTGCTGTCTGATGCCCACAGACCAACTCCTTTGACCAGCTGGTACCAGCACTGTCACGTTTGCTTTCTACAATAAACTAACGAGGAGTTCAGGATGAGAGCATAATTTCAGGAATGCCATATGGATTGGCTGAGATGACGGGACAGAAGCGGAGTGGGGATAGAGTCAGAGAATCGTCCAGGGTGGAAGGGACCTTTCAGATCATCGAGTCCAACCATCAACCCAACTCTGCCCAAACCACCACTGCACCCATGTCCCTCAGCACCACGTCTGCCCGGCTTTTAAATCCCTCCAGAGATGGTGACTCCACCAGGTCCCTGGGCAGCCTGTCCCAGTGTCTGGAGAGTGGCCAGTCTCGGGTGGGGATGAGCTGGTGCCTCCAGCCACTGTCCTGCCCTCCTTGGCTCAGCCTCTGTGAGATGTCCTGAGCGGTTTTGGGTGGTGGGACAGCGGTGATGTTAAAGACCAGAACTGAAGCAGAAAACAGTTTGCTGTCACTAATTAGCACTAATCTGCAGTGTGGGTGAGGATCCGACTCCGGCGGGATGATCACTAGAGGGCAGTCTGGGTTTAGGTGTGACGGGGCCAACACCGCTGGGGCTCTGGGCTGGAAATGGGGGCAAGTGCAGAGAACCCACCACCCAGCCCTGGGGCAGAAACCCCCCCCGGGTGTGTTTTCAGGAGGACCTGAGCCACAGGCCAGGCACTGCCAGGGACTCTGTTGGGCAAATAACGCTGCCTGGGACGGTGGGACACTGAGCCGTCCATAACTTCTGTTAGGAAATTCAACAATGGAGCGGATTTTTGTCAAGCGAGAGCGTGTTGGAGTTGGTGATTAGGGATGGCAGGGACGGGTACAGCCTAAGGACAGGTGTATCTGCCGAGTGATGGCAAGGGTGCTGTGCTGTAAAAGACGGTTAATATTTTATATGAACTCGCAGAAGGGTGTTTAAGAAGCCAGAGGCTGAGCAGCTCTGACATCACAGCATAAAAAAATCTGCAGTCGGTGCTTGGTAAATAAAAGCGCTACTTTGCAGTGTGTTGTTAATTGGAAGGGTTTGTTGTGGAGTGGGTGACCGTGTCCGTTCCTTCCCGTTGCAGAAGGATGTCCCGGACGGGCTGAAGGAGCTCTCTGACGGCTCGGAGGAGAGCAGCGATGCCCAGTCCGACTCCCAGAGCTCCGAGAACTGCAGCAGCAGCAGCAGCAGCAGCGACGGGTGCACTAACAAAGATGGGAAGAAAAGCAGATGGAAAAGGAAAGGTAATTCTCCTTTTCAGGAGCGATGATTTTAACATGGTCTGTGTCTGTGAAGCACTTTGGGGTTTTTTTCCATCACATCCATTGCCATCCACAAGCGGCCTCTTCCGATGCTTTTGGATGCCGCGCTGACTGGGAATGAGCACGGGGGCTCTGGGGTTAAAGCCTGTTACGTGAACTGATGGGTCCCGTAGGGTCTGGCTTGAGCCACTGTGCTCTTTTCTGTCCTGTTGTGGACTCCTTTCCCTCAAAACCCGGGCAATATTTAGGTCTTCAACACTAGTGAATGTGACAGCATTTACAAGCTCAGCCAATCCAGGGGCGTGCTGGTTTGTGCTCCGCTCCTGTACCTGGGTGGCTGCTGGAGCTGGATGGTTCAGCAATGTTTTGAGGATACCCACATTCTGGATTTTCTACAGAAGAATGGTTTTGGTAGTGCAAGAAGAGAAAATAGCGGATTTCACTCTGTTTTGTATCCTGGTGTCTTTGCCACTCAGCGGAGGCACTTGGTTCTTGATTTTGGTTTGGTTTTGAACTGTAGCTTTTAATACTAATTTCATCCGAATTAAATGAGTAGCTGGAGGGGTTACAAAGATCGTTCCGTCCCTGCTTTTCACAGCGGCCGGTGGCTGGGAGGGGAGAAGCAGCACCGGAGCTGCTCCAACAGTGTGAAAGGCTGTAGCTTGAACCCCTGCTTTAGTGGACGGGTGGGAACACATGGGGACGAAGCTGCTGCCCCAGCTGCAGGACAGACTTGTGCAGCTTCCCTCTCTGCAGACATTCAAATCAGTCAGTGCCAGGCCATAAATATACAGCAAATTGGGCTTTCCTACTTCTAGGTCTCATGACTTAGGTTTCCTGTGGTAGCTCTCACTCTTCTGTCACTAAACGCAACGCCTGGTTTATCTTCCCAGTGCCATTTCTTGGCCGTAACATGACTTCACACCAACATTAAATCATCCAAAACTGGTTAACGAGATAAAATAAGGTACTGTGATGAGAAATGGTTAAAAAATTTTTGGGTGAAGCATTTTAAAATTCTAATATTCGTAAGGCATCTCATAGGTGACACGCTGTAACTCGCTGTTATTTCAGGGACAGTAATTGTCTCTAAGTGGAACCCACACTTCTCTCTGCTGGTTTCTGGAGGCACAGACCAGTGTCGGAGCTGACGGTCTCAGACGTGTAGAGAAAAGAGCTGAGCTGTGAAGTCCACGGGGAAGAAAACTTTCTTTCACTTTTAGTCTTTTATTTACTTCATGCGTCTGAAAAGATTCTTTTGGTTTCCTCCAGCAAAACCTGAAGTTTCGTGACCTTGCTGTGTATAAAACCTGACTTGTGTGTAACATCCAGGGAGTGGCCGTGAAAGCCGTAATGAAAGTACAAAGTGCAAAGGGCTTCAGCCCCCCTAACCACGGCTCATCGCCGCATTCGGCAACCTGGGACTGGGTAAACTGGGACTGGTAACCTGGTTACTGGGTGACCTGGTACTGGTTCCGGGTGGCAGTGGCAGAACCTCCTGGCGGAGACAGTCCTGGCCCCTGGGGATAAGGGGACATGGGATGCTGCTGGCCCCTCTCCTCCTTGGTACCGCCGTGCCCTTTGCTGCTGTTTCCCTCTACAAGAGCAGAAGAGTTTCTACATGGAAACAGGCTTTGTTTTCAGTCGGTGTGTTTGTTTGCTCTGCTTTAAAATAACCAGAAGAGCATTAATTTCCAATTAGGAGGATTCCTTCGGCGTTGAGCAGTGTAGCTCTGGAATGCAGCACTCCTACACGGCCGCTTCCTGGGCTGGCTCTGCCTGCATGAAACACACAAAAGCCTCCTTCCTCATTAAAAAAAAATAAAAAATCCCTAGTCACTTAAGTTCAAGGCCAGCCCAAACTCAGCCAGAATTGTGGTTGGCATTGCTCGGCTGCTGGCCATGTTTCCACCTGTGTGCTGTTTGGGATGGGGCTGTCGGCGTCCACCCAGCCCTCTGGAATTCGAGATCCCGAGAGCCTCGGTAGGAAGCAGCGTCAGCGCAGCCTCTCTTTTTTGGCAAGGACTGGGGAGGATGGTTTTTATCGTGAGAATGTGGAATTCTGATAAAAATCAAGGGAGTGAATGCAGGCAGGGGCAGACGGCGAGCAGACGAGCTGTGCTGGCGTTATTCTGCTCAGAGGCTTTGACTGGAGCTCTTTGCGCCTGAAATTTCGCTTAACGTGACATTATTTTTGCTCATCTGCATATAAACCAGGAAGCGCCTTCAGATAACATCAACAGCCACTTCCTTATATGTACAAAAATAAAGAGCCCTGACAGCAGCCAAACTGACACTTTGATTTTTAGAAAGGAGTGAAACCTGTGTGCGTTTGCAGACCCACATGGGCCGGTCGCGGCACCAATCAGGAGCGCGGGGGGAGAAGTTTAAAAACCAGCCCCGAAGTTTACAGTCGAGCCCCGGGCGTCGCGTCCCGCACCTCTGTGCCGGAGGGAGCCGGGAGCAGCCCCGCTTCCGGAGCTCCAGCAGCGGCAGCGATGTTCACGGAGCAGCTCCGTGCCCTTCCCCTGCAAGGTAAGAGGCGGTTGTTCCCGGAGGTGGGCGTTCGCTCTGGGGGATGAAGCGGGTGTGTTTCTGGTGGGGTCCCTCTGTGCCCATCAGAGGTGACAGACACCACCTCTTCGGCCCTGAAGCAGCTACTGGGCTCTTGTCTTTGGAGACTGGCGATAAAAACCAAGCTTTCTTTGGGTACAGCACCTGTAAAAGGATGCCCCCAAGGCTCCTTGGGTTCTGCGTTGGTTTAAATCATCCTGAAACTCAGTGGAAATGCCTCACCCCGGATGCTTTTACCACCATCTCATCAATTTATTTTGTAGGGCAACTTGTAGTTTGTTGTAATGCACTCTGTGAATGTGAAGTACTGGTGTCACCTCTATGCGCTCGGTGTCACTGTCTGTGGGAGCACCTCGTTTGTACCCTGGGGCTGGTTCTGAGCTCGGGGTCACTGATTTCCTCTGTCTTCACGGTGTCTGGCCATGAACCACATCGAGCTCCATCGGGTTCCTGCAGGCAGCTGCAAGGCTTCGGGGGACTGGACAGAACTACAATCAGTGCCTACGCCTACGAGTAAATAAATGCATTTGGTTCCAGTGTAGAGCTGCCCAGACATCATGGCTTCTGGCAATGAAAACGGCTGTCAAAATCAGATTTTCTTATCACTTGTGCCGTGTCCCTGGTGTGCCCTTTCTAATCCGAGTTGTCCTGAAAGAGAAGGATCTTGTTTGGCTTCTAGAACTGACACCTCCTGCGAGAGCCCCCACAGCAACAGGTCTCTCTTGCAGCAAAACCCAGCCTGGGGTTGCTGTGTTAGAAAGGGGAAAAAATATCAGATGGTAAAGTGAACTTTAAGGTAAAAGGGGGAAAAAAATGTCAGATGATAAAGTGAACTTTGAGGCAAAAGGAGGAAACAAACTGGGCAAGATAATGGATAATCTTTCTGTATTAGCCAACCACCAACTTGCCTTGCCTTTTTATACAGCAGACGTGCGCTGGTGGGTCCCTCGTGGGAGATTACAGATTAGTCTTCAAAGTGAAAAATAACTATATTTGGCAAAATGTCATTTACTGAAAATAGATGAGAAGGTTTTAGTAAGGACACAACAGGATATCGCCATAAACTCTCCTTAAATAGGGCAGTGAAGGAAAATAACTGGAGTGATTAAACTTCTACACTATGTTCACTGCCCATGGCCCAGGAAAACAGGAATAAGAACTAAAAGACTGTTCTGTACCTGAAATTTTGTGCATTATCTCTCAGTGTAGAGAACCTCGGGAGTCTGGCCTCAGGGAAACGGCAGCTCAGGGTTGGAGGGTGTGATCAGCTCCCGTAATTAACCCCCGGGGGCTGATCCCCACTCTGCCTTCAGACAGCGCTTTGCTGCCGCCCGCCCGCAACAGCTGCCAAACAATAATTTTAAAAAAGAATTGTGTTTGGGTTATGTCATTCTGTTTCTTCCTGCTAAAGATTTGGTAGAAGTATCAGCTTTTCTAAATACAGCCAATTCCTGCTCGCGCTCGTGACTCAGGAGGAAGCTGTTTCCCGAGCACCACATTATGTAATTTGCTGAGGAATCTGCAGACATGAAGCCAAAAACGTTCCTTTTTCCTCTATTTAGGTTAGTGTATCTTCTGTTTAGGCTGGTGTGTCACAGAATCCAGAATTGGAGCGAGCTGCAGTGTTTCACAGTGGGCTGTACAGCCTCCTCTAGCCGTCACCAGGTTGTATTTCCATTACACTTCACAGCAAGCACTGTATTATTTTTTTAATGTTGCGTGAGGCACAGTTATTAGGCTGTGGTCACGGGCGTTTCCGGTGGCTCTGCCTTTGAGAGGTGGTTTAGACGTGTAGAAAATGGGTTATAAACTTAAAATCTGCAGTAGAAGTATTTTTTGCACGAATTCCCATGCATTAATTGTCCTCAGGAGCTAAAAATCTTCAGGCTCCCTGAGAAACATCAGACCCGTTTTCTGCAGGACCTTCAGTCGGTGCTTTTACCCAGGGGACTGTTGGGATCCTTTCCCAGCACTTTAACAAACCCTCCCTTTGGGGGCTCAGCCCCGCTCCCCCTCTGCAGGTGACAGCGGGCTGTTGGAG
>JAOXNO010000024.1:120015961-120040447 GCA_028565335.1 Limnodromus scolopaceus
GGTGTGGTGGGAGGTGTCCCTGCCCAGGGCAGGGGGTGGCACTGGGGGGGCTTTAAGGTCCCTTCCCACCCAAACCACTCTGTGATTATTTTTTTGGGTTGACTTAAAAGCCTCATTTTGCCAGCGCAGTACACAGCCGTGGCAGTGCCTCAGTGCCTCTTTAAATTCGACTGCGTAGTTTCTTGCTGGGAAAAAATAAAAACCCAAATCCAAGAATTCTTTGTTTCCACAACATCACGCCTGCACTTCCCAGCGTCGGGGCCTCTGGGCCGAGCCGCTCTGCAGCGAGGGCAGGGGGCAGAGCGAGAGCGACGGGGAGCGCCGCCGAGGGAGAGGCAGGTTTTTAGGCAGGTTTTTAGGCGCAGTTTGTTTCCCAGCGGAACTGTGAGTGTTGGTGCTTTCCCTGGCTTCAGCCGGGAGCCCTGGGATCCGGAGCCGCAGTTCTGGCTGCGCCGCTGCAGCCCCTGCTCCCGCCCCCGCTGTGCCCCATGCAAGATTTAACGTTTCTCGGCTAATTTTCATGTAGGTTTGCAAGTTAATGAAAATCGGTTTGGGGTGTGAGCTGGCGGTGCTGTTGACGATGAGTTCCGCGTGCGGATCCTGCTGTTCCTGAGCGATGGCTCCCGTACGGAGTGGATCAGGAGGAGTTAATCACAAGCAAAATTTCTGTTTCCCTGGTGCCTTCTTGATGCTGTGCTTCAGTTCCTGTCCTTGCTTGTGAGTTTGACCCGGGAGAAGCCTTACTGCAGCCCGTCTCTGGCGTGCACAGGATGCCGGGTGTTGGGTGACCGTGTCTGTCGAGCTGCCGAGCGCTCGCTGTGCCGGAGGTGGCCGTGACCTGCCCGAGTTTCCTCTCGCAGGCCTGAACCTGCTGAGTGGGCGTACTCTTGCACACTTCATCTCTCTCCTTCTTCACACGTCTGCTGCACAAATACCTCTCACGCTCCTTTTTTTGATTGCGATGCCTGAAAAGCGAGGGAGAGGAGATGTGCTGCTGCTTCTGCCCTTGTATGTGTCCCTGCATGACGGCACAGCAGAGTCCATGTCCTGCCTGGCCTGCAGTTGCTCACCTCCATCCCTCTTCTGTAGGCTGGAAATTCTCCTCCCAAAAGGACTCGAACTCAAGGAACAACCTATTGAAACAGCAGTTGTTCTCGGGCTGTTGCACATCACCCGGAGAGAGAATACCTGCAGGGAACGACAAGGGTCACCTCAGAGGCCCCTCGCAGGAGCTGTGTTCAAGCTGAGCAGCAGAAGGACACCAGGAACATGAATGATGTCAGCTGGGTCTTGCTCACATCAAAATTGGCTGCCGAATGTCAGTGCTAGAAGCCTTTCTGGTGTGAGAGCCTAAGATATTGTTGGCCTTTTTCAAAATAATTTTGCACTGGTGTGCTCAGAGGAAGGTTTTCCAGTCTTCCCTTGCTTCATGTGGACTTTTCTCTCCACTTTTATATCATCACATAAAACCATCCCCGTAACAAGATTTTTTCCCTTGTGGGGCAGTGCACCCTCCTCACTCTGCGTGTCGAGCCATGGCAGTTGTGTTCTGAGCCCGCGGGGCTGGGTGCTGCTCAGTGCTGTCGCACAGCCGCCCTCTGCAGCGGGGTCTCCAGCCTGGGGCTGGTGTTCCTCCAGGGGCTGCCAATGATGAACCTGGTTGTGTGCCCTCCCCGTGCTGGGGCTGAAACCAGAACAGCTTCTCCGTCATCTAGGTAATTCTGGGGTTTGTGAGCCGGGAGATCTGCGTGGCTGATAGGGCTTTATGGCAGAGATGGTGTCGGAAACGTTTGCATCGCTGATGGTATTCCCTAGAGCTGCAGAGCTGTCTTTCCTTTTCTCTTTCTTAAGGTGTTTGTTAGTATTTAATTGATGTTCTTTCCTGGAGGGGATGAACTCCCCAGAGTAACCAAGAAATCACATGAATAAACTTACCCAAAGAGAGCTTTGAATGGGGAGAGAAAGAGGGGGGAGAACGAGCTTGGGTGGGATCATGGAGCATGGAGATGGGTGAGCTGTCAGACACAGCCTTGGTGAGGACTTCAGTTTGGTTTCTCAGAGCTGCCCCTGCAAGGGACACCCCAGTCTCTATATGAAGCAAACAGTTGATTATTTTTTTGATGTTTAGAAAGCCGCAGTTGGCTCACAGGAGTGTGGGATCCCCGTCCCAGCAGCCTGAGTTTCAGCTTTCCCCGGGGTCAGCGCAGGAGGGGGAGCTCTGGGCAGCTGCAGTTGGACAGTGTTTTGGGGCATTATTTCTTCCTTCATTTTAGCAAGGAACGGTCATGTGAGGGAGAACTGCTTTGGAAATGGTTGTCTCGCTTTTAAGTTTGATGTTGTTTTGATACGAATTCAGGGTCGAGTTCCCATTCTCGTTCTGGCAAACACGTACCTGTAGGAAAGAAGGGCACTGGATTAACAGGAAACAGTTCTGTCCTTCTCAAAATGAGTTTTAATGGCTTTCACTGGAAGTTTTTCATGTAATACATCTGGATCCCATTAGCTGTTTAAAATGGGGTTATTTTAAGCTTATGACTGCACATAGTTGAAGGGGGGGGAGTATTGTATTTTTAGTTCAGCTCGACTGTACTTTCTTTCCAAGTGAGCAAAGTGCAGCCTTTTCTTCCCGAACGTGTAGATCTGAGGACAGCCAGCCCCATGGAAACGCAGGCCACCCCCCCAACAGGAGCTCCGCATCTGCTCCAGTCCTTTCTTTTCGTATTATACTCTCCCAAGGCCAGACAAACTCAGAGACAGCCCCCCCCGCAGAGCTCCTACCCCCGAGCCCCCGCCGGGACGCAGAGGTGAGTACGGGGTCCCTGGCACCGAGCTCGAGAGGGGCTGGTGCCAGCGCCTGCCCGTGGGACCCATCTTGTGTCTGGATCCTGCTGCATTTTGGCCCTTTTGGAGGCAAAGAGGAAATACCTCGTGCCTGCAGGCTGTAGGGAAGAGCGCTGCTTCGGTGCCAAGTAATAAATGAGATTTACCCTGGCAGCAGGGTTACAGATTCCAGCCTGCTCATGGGTGGAGTTAATCGCCGGGATGCGTTTCCCATTCCTAAGGCGGCATCCATTCCTGCAGCCGGAGGTTTGTTGGGTGACGCTCACGCAGCAGGTACCCAGCAAAAGGCTTCTTAGCCCTGCGAGGTTTTATATTTTATCTAATGCTCTGAGTATAAATTTAGCAGAACAATTTCAGTGCTCAAAAATAGTTCGATTCCACTTACCCAAAGATGGGAGCTTCTTTTATTGTGTCGTATATTTGAGACTACAATTAGCTCTGATCTTTAAAGGGGAAGGATGGAGATCCAGTAAAGCCCGGGTTCCAGGGGCCGTGGTGCGAGCGGTTGGAGAGCTGTGCCCTCGGCTGCATCCCCGAGCCTGTGGCCGTGGTGAAATCCCGGGTCCGTTCGGCGGTGTGGTGCTGTATTGCGTGGGTCGGCTTTGGTTGTCTCCAGCAAAGGCCTCGTCAGATTTATTTTAGTTTCAGAAACGGTTACATCTTTTTTTTTTTCTCCTGCTTTGGAAGTATTTTGCCTCCCAAACTCTCCCAACAATTGCAGATGAATATTACCTTTCCTTCTAGCGCTTTTTCAATGGTTCTATGTTGTTTCATGCTGTTGAACAGTGTATTAGTCAGGACACCCACACCCCGGTATGCTGTAAGGTGAGTTGCCGAGGTCGACCTTAAGCCGAGTGACCCCGAGTAATTTTCTCTTGGAGCCACTGGAATAGCCCTGTTGGGGAAATGCAGGCTTGTTCTTTATCCTCGCTGCTTCAGCAGCCACCGCTGCGTCTCGTCGGGAACGAGCCCAGAAACCCAGCGGTCATTTCTGCTGCGCCGGGTTCAGAAAATCTTCATCTTGACTTGGGACTTGCCCGAGTGCCTGCCAAGAGAGCGCGAGTTCTGTCGTCGTCCCCGTCCTTTCGCTGTAAGGTCTGCCTCCGCTTTTCTGTTCCCTCCTCTCTGGCTCCTGCTGCTCCAGGGGTTCTCCTGCGCTGGCTCCAACCGCTGGGCTCTGAGTAGCCCGTCCTGCAGCTGGCTGCGAGCCGGGCAGGGACAGGGGAGGAGAAGGCAATCCATCAGAAAGGAAACTAGCAGCTGAGTGAGCGAAGATCTCTCTAGTTCTGTCCAAGAGACGGGTTGAGCTTAAAGGGACATTTCAGTCCCACAGCCAGTCCTGCTGCCCCAGAGCAGGATCCCTTCTGTCAGGGTATTTTCTTCTTGTTGTTTTTCTGACACTATTTGTGAAAGACAAACATTAGCCAGAATATTATTATTGAATAGTATCTTAGGCAAGCCAGCAGATGCCTACGGGAAGCTGAATGGTGGGATTTCAAACAAATACCTTGCTACTTTCACGCCCTACAAGGTAAATAACTGGGGCAAGATGGGACATCCAAGAGAAAAAAAAAAAAGATACAAATATTTTGGGCATCTTCACAGAATCATAGAATCTTCACCTTTCTGTTCTTTTCGGTCCCGTGCAGTGTGCACGACTGCTGGTACCTGGCACCCCCTGAGAATTACGAGTCTTGGCCCTTCTTTTGGGGGCGGACACAGAGTGCGTGGACGTGACGGAGCTGTGCCGTCTTACTGCTTCTCTTGGACGGGCTCCCTAGGCTACATCCCGCGTGTAGGATTTGCAGCAATTTACTGCAGTTTTTCTAAAAGAATTAACCACTCATCGTCTTCAATAAATGATTGTTAAATAAATCTTACTACTTCTCTTTGCAGCTGTTAGCATGGTTTCTTTATAAACAGAGAAATTGTTATATGGAGAATTGGTATAAAGAGAATTGATTGACCAATGGTTTAGGGTTTGCAAATCTTAAGGGAACGTTGTAAAATGTCATCAGATCTTGCCAGACTGAGATTTCCAATGTAATTGACCTCTAACATAATTGAAGTTCTGTTGTAATTTCATTTCTCAGAAGAAACGCTCTCATGTCAGCAACACTCCAAGTAAGTGTAAAGTGTAAAGGAGTCTCTGTCCCACGGGTCCCAGCTGTCACTGGCTGCAGACGGACCTTCCTCCAGTATTTATTCTTCCAGCTGGGCCGTGGGACCACGTTGGCTCCACTCTTGGTTTATCTAACACATGGGGACTCCTGAGGTCTGGCTGACACAGGGTCACTTTATCTCATCGACATGACTCTTAGGGAACTGTTGGCGTTTCACCTGCCAGAGCCCTCTCCCAGGAAGCCATGAGGGCCCATCAGTGACCCAGCTGGGGCGGTGACCCGGGCCAAGGGTACGGAGCTCCTCCTTTGGAGCTATCCTGGGGATGAGTATGTTTAATTACTTCTCTGAGCCACCCCTCTCAAATACCCAAGGTTTTTGTCACTGTCCTTTAGTCACGTTTCTGTCCTTACCATTTATTATCCAGATGATGTCTCCATCCCATCTCTCGTGTGCCTCTTTGGGACAAGGGAATTCTCTTTACTGTTTCTAATTCACAAATTTGGTTCTCTCACATACTGGCCCACAGTCTTCCCTAAGCTTTAGCTCATCCAGGAAATCCTTATTTACACAGAAACAGCGCAAAGCGACTCATTGAGTATTTTGACCCCGGAGTGTTGTACGGGATGCACCGCTTCCCCGGCTGTCGCTCTGCGTTCTGTAACTGTTTCTGCAGCTGCCCTCCGAAAGCGCTCTGAGGATTTAAGGGCATCAAGAGGTGTGATCTCAGCTCCACACACGTTTCCAATTACAGGAAAGCCTGAAGTGAAGACAGAACTAACTTTACGGAAATTCTGTTTAAAGGAAACAAACTCCACTGGACCTTCTGGGAGTCGGGCTGTTTCCCTGCCCGTGTAGCCTTTGTGTCCTCCTCTGCTTGGCTGCGTGCAGCGTTCTCAGGAGGATGGAGCCTTTCTGAGGGCTTTTGGGTCCAGGACAGGTTTACCCTCCCATCCACCCTCCCCCCCCTTCAATTTAGGGGCCCACAGCTGCCACTTGGTCGCCTTTCTCAAGTTCTCCTCTTTGTTCTTGAGAAGGTGCTGTGGTTACAGGTGTCAGGGGGACGTAGGAGCCGTTGTGGCACCGAGGGCTTTTGCACCGTCAGAGGATGCACAAAATACCCTAAAGCGGCTTTATTCTTTCTACTCCGGGGCTGAGTTGCCTTCCCAGGTGTGGGGTTCAGCCTGGTCTGAAAATACTGCTTTTCTCTGTTCGAAGACGGCATAAAAATTAAAAGGTGAGCAGAAGGTGAGGCCGGAGCAGAGCAGCCCGTTGGGCTTGGTGGCTCTGTTTCCCGCAGAACTTGCAGTTTCAGCAGTGATGGGCTTTGAAGAGGATGTGGTTTATGTTCCTGCTGTTCAAATGTCTGAAACCCAGCAACAGGCTGGCTGTTCCTCTGCCCGGGTTTCAAATGTGAAACCAAGCTTGTGTTTTCTTCGTATCTAACACCTACAAGCACGGATTAGGAGGACAGTGGGGGGAGCGTTTGTCCAGGCGAGGGCTGGGAATGTCCCGGGTTTGGTGGGAGCGAGGGCGATGGCTGGGCTGTGTCTGGGCTCAATGGGGTCTGCGAGCACCATATTTTGGTGCTTTCTCACAGAAACACGAAACTACATCATTTCATTCTGTCTGCTTCACTCATGGTCCTCCCATTGGGAGTAATATCAAATCCCTCAGTATCACTAGTTTTTATTGTGTCCTTAACCATTTTCCTTACTTTCCTGAATCCCACCAAGTTTTGTTGATGTCGTGCGACCCGCACTGTGGTACGTGAGACAGTCAACGTGAATTCCCCATAAGAATTTTACATACTTCATCTTCCCGTCGTTACACACAGCATCGTCTTTGCTGGCCCTCTTCAGGTGCTCACCAGCCAGAGTGGATCCCTCTCCTGAGGTGACCCAGTTAATTTGGATTACTGTGGGTTCTATGAGCATCTTGGGGTTTTTTCCTCCAAAAATTACTTCTTTGATGTTTTACTTGGTAATTTTGGTCTTTTGTCCTCTTTATTATATTTCTCTGAATTGCCACACAATTCGCTCTGGTCTTAACTAAACGGAATATTGAATATTTTGCTGTTCCCTGCCGTCCTGTCTGTCACTGAGCACTGAACTGCTCCCTCCTGACTACGTGACCAGGCAGAATTTTGGCTGATTTCTTGCCCCATTACCATTTGATTCTGTTCTTTGCCTTCTCTCCCATCCAGCATCACAGTTCTGCCAATTCTTTGGTTTTCAAACAATAGCCAAATCATTTTTAGAAGCCTTTTGTTGAAGTTCTCTGGAAGCGTGAGTGAACTCAGAGCAACAAACCGTCTTTTCTTCCCGGACTCTGTATCGTTGCGCTCAGAGAATTGCAATGAGCCTGGGGGACCTGCTGTTCCTCTCGGGTGCTGCTCACGCTGTCACCTCTCCAGCTGCTGCTTGTTCTCCAACTGCAGTTTCAACCAAACTGGGAGAGAAATGCAAGTTTCTGGACATTCTTGCTGCTTTCCAGGCCTTGGTATAACATCAGGGTTCTTTTTTTTTTTTGCCTTTTAAGCGGTATTCCCGCTTGCTGTGTGACGGTGGCACCTTTCTCACGTGTCACCTGGGTATGCTCATATCACCAGGGACTTTGAAATCACCAGTTTCTTACCACACCTTTTCATTGCTGTTCTTTTTAATGACATTTCAGAGTGTGACGTTCCCTCGCCCCAGGGGCGTATGGCTTCTGGAAGGCTTGCTCTCTCCATGTAATGCCCATGCCAGCTGGGAGAACTCTAGTTTTCATAATCTGTTGTTACTAATTCTCTGCATTTTATGGCAGTGTTGCTCTCTGGTGTTTTCAGGACCTTCCCTTTTTTCCCCTATTGTTTTTCTCCTTATTTTTTCTCCCTATTTTTCTCCCTTTTGTTTCCAGGAGCTTCCCTCCTCTTGTGGCTACTGAGCGGGATCACCCTGGGGCTGCTGGGAATGAGGAGCTGTTGTCCTTGTCTCTGAACTCCTTTCTGGTGCAGAAGGACACTAGTTTAGTCTCCTGTTCCGGAACTAATTGCTTCAGGAAGCCGTAATTTAAACAGTTTACAGGGGAATGTGTTTATTGTCCTTGATGGTAGGCGTTCTCGCTGCCCCCACATAAAATATTCTTTTACTCTTCATTTTGTTTCCTTGATCTTACAATGGGTGTTATTATCTAGACAAATTCACGTGTGGCTATAGAGAGACCACGGATTTGCTGACTTGGGGTGTTTCCTTTTCCCCCCTGTTGCCTCGTACCCGGTGCCGCAGATGGACCTTTAGATCTGGCTGCAGGTGCAGCCGCGTCTCATTGATGCTCTCGTGGGGCCGTGGTGCAGTGTCAATGTGGGGCCTTCCAATTAACGGCATTCTGCCTTTTGTTGGGGTCAGGCTTCAGTCCCTGCGGCGAAACTGGTGATGAAACTGGGGTGACTGGTGTGGGGTGTAGGTCCGTGCGGTGGGTTCACCTCGGCTGCTGCCCAGGGCAGTACAGATTTGCCAAGACAACGGAGGCAAAGCCGTCATTTCCCCCCCCGGCTGGTTGGTTGTAATGAGAACATTTAAAACTCTAAATCGAAGCCTTGCCTGAGGACTCCACGAGGGTAGGGCTAGATTTCCTTAAGCATCTAGGCTCCTCCGCTGGGAATATACGTCCATTTACTGGAATATCCTGCGTATTCCCATATTTCTTTTTAAAAAGGAACAAGTGATGGTCAAGTTCCACTTCCTTTGCACGTCATTTATCTTCTCGCTCTTGCGTGGGGTTTGGATTTATTCTGATCAGAGGCTGCTACCAATGAGGTGTCTGAGCACAGGTCGTTCCAGATGAAGACAACTGTTACCTGTGTCTGTGTTTCCAGTTAAATTTGAATTGGCTAAACCCCTGTGAACCTGAAGCTTTTTCTCCGGCTGCAGTGGTGTTTGATAGCAGCTATTTACTAGATGAATAGAAGGAGAGATGGACGAGAGATGAAAAATCCGAAGTTGGTGGTAGGAATTGCTGTTGGCTTTCAGAGGAAAGCAGCTGCCTTGGGGTGGGGGGGAAATAGAGGTGATTCTTCATGCAAAAAGTAGCATTTGCTGGAGGTGCGGTTTTCGTGAGCCTCCCGGGATGATGTGGAACGGTGAGGGCTGGCGAACGTGCCGCAGGCAAATGGATAAAGGTGGGATTATGTGTTTTGTTTCTTTTTCTTTTTGCAGTGTCATCTAGACTGTCCCAGACATCCTCCCCGCAGTCAGCCTGCCCGTCACCTTCCATCCAGGCAGGCAAAGTCATCTCCTCGTCCCAGAAGCACAGCAAGAAGGCGCTCAAGCAGGTGAGTAGCCTGGGATCTGCGCTGGGCATCGGCAGAGGCATTTTATTTCTGGGGTAAATTGCCTTTCTCAGGGAAACTGCACCCTGCAGGGAGGTGAGTCAGGGCTTCCTGGCTGTCTCACACAAACAGTTCCGCTAAAACACCCCTCTCTCTTAAAGGTGGTTCAAAATATTGTGCTGTTTAGTTCTTTGCTTTTTCCCTAAGTAAGCATCTAGGATTTATTTTTTTATTATTGTTATTAGAGAACAGATACGAGACATTATTTCTTTTCTCCCAACTTTTTGCTGAGTGCTTAGCTTTCTACAGTCTGTTTTACTAAATGGAAGGTCTTTTTGGGAAAAGAATTAAATCCCCTGACTTCTTCCCCTAGTTAGCGGCACACCTCCCCTTCCCAGGAATTCTGTGGGAGCCGTGTGTGTGTGGCTGGAGGGGAGAAGGGGAAGGAGAACACACTGGCTTCGCGTTGCACCTCTGCTGGGTGTTAGGAGAGAAAGAGGACGGATTATTTTCCATGCCCGGGGAATGCTGTTGTGCAGACAGTGTTAATTGTGCACAGGCAGGATGGAATGGGTGAGGGTTTGTACTTCAAATCATTTGTTCCTCCTAATGAAAAATGCAAGACGAATTAGTCCCCTGAGTGTGTTAGGTGCAGGTGTTTCCCCAGCGGCATTGTTTAGTTTTCCACGGTCCTTAGAAAGGAAATGCTTTATCAGGGTTAGATTTACTCCTTAGTAACTTAAAACCTGTAAGGGTGTATGAATGGAGCTGCAGAGGAGGTGCTAGTCCAGGGATCACGGAGGCTCGTCCCAGGCAGAGGAACACCTGTTACGGGGCGCTGGGAGGAAGCTGGACTTTCCCAGTACTGGCAGGGAGGTTACTGGGGGGACAGAGCCAGACTCATCGCAATGTGGTGAAGGAAGTGGGAGGAGGAGAAACAGCGGGCACAAGTTGGATGGTATAAGGGAAAAGAGGAGATGAGGAGAAGGTTTAGCCCCACCAGGACAGCCCAGCAGTGGGGCCCAGACAGGCTGTGCCATCTCCAGCCTGGGAGGTTTCCAAGCCTTGACCAGCCAGAGCCCTGAGCAGCCTGATGGAGCCAAACTGACCCTGCCCTGAGCTGGAGGCTGGACTGGAGACCTCCCGGCGTCCTGTCCCACCAGAATTACTCTCTGATTATGACAGGACTCAATATAAACTGGACATAATAAAGAAGCTCCCAAATATTTATAACAGAACTAAGTGTGAAGCTGACATGGAATTTACGAAGACGTATCTAATGAGTAATTGTTTCCTCCTCTTCCCACAGGTGCCTCAGCCACCGTTGGTGGGGGCACCTCAGGCACTGCAGGACTGAGAGCTGAGGTGACACAATCACCAAATACAGAATTCTTTTACCTAAGCCAGGAAAAATGCAGCAATTAAATGGCATACAGAATAGATGAACTGAATACACAAACTGTTAAAAACTGGAAGTGATTTACATAATGAAAGTGTGGGATTCAGACACCCCCCTGAACATACCAGAGGTCTTCATAGTCTATTTCCTGACATTCATAGTCACCTGCGGTTCATCTTCACACCAAAGAAGAATTTGTGAAAGCTTTCTTGAACATTTATATGGGTGTTTGTTCCTCGTGTGAATTCTAGGTCTCTCTTTTATCTTTCTGGTTTTTTAAAAGCTTTTGACCTCAATAACAGGAGGTTAATTGTGCGTTGCAGAGGGTGCTTCCTCTTACTGATCTTTGATTTTGCAGTGTTTCAGTTTGGGTGAAGGGTTCTTTTAACCTGTGGTAGAAGTGGATAATTTAGAACTATTTAATAAATTGGAAAATAGGAAGCTAATATGTTTGTTTGCTATCTGTATCCGTTTGTGGTCATCTTCCTCATCTGGGTCTTTACAAACTGGAAGTCTGTCTGTCTGTCTTCTGCTTTCCTTGTGTGGCAGATTCTGCAGGTTTCTGCACAGTTTTATTCTCTCTCCCAGTTCTAACTATTGTTATTACTATTTCAGATAGCAATGGTCTCTAGTTAACAGACCCACTCATTTGTATATATGCAGCATAATGTTTCCTGTTACTTCCTATCCTGAAATTCCACTATATATTTGATCCATCACAACTTACTCTGCTGTTAAGTTTATTTGGGTTTGGATTTCATTTTTTTGAAAAGAGACACTTAGGTTTGGGGAAATGCTGCAGTTGAACCAAATGCCTTTTTACTTCCTCAGTCAGTTGTGCCTTTTAGGCTGTGTCAGGGTTGCTTTAACCGTCTGCTCTGAAACAAAGGATTTTATTTTCTTCCCTTTAGTCTTTTAATTGTTGTTACTCTCCTAATTAAAAACGTCCTTCCTAATGAGAAGCATCTCTGTTGAAGGCTTAGTAAGTTGCTACTTGCTTCTCCAGAAGATGGAAGTTAATTATATTATGATTCTTTGAAGTTATTTATATAATTACTTCATGAACCAACTCTGGGTTTGGAATAATTTCTCCGCATTCTCTAGAGATTTTTTTTTTTTTTTCATTAAAAGACACAAGTTAAGATATTCTGCAACCACTCACTTTCTGCTTTAGATGCACAGGTAGGAAGTCAGTTGACCTGTAGTAATGTATTTAAATAGACAGTGTCAGTGTCCCCTGTGAACTGAATGTGCTTCAGAAGTTGCTTTGAACTTCTGAGGTAGTTACGAGTCACAAGCCAAATACCAGTCACTGTAAAACAAGCAGTTTGTTTGCTAATAATTTCTGAGAATATTTTGAATTTCCCTTTGCTCACGTTCTTCTGCCCTCTTCCCCAGGCCTTGAAGCAGCAGCAGCAGAAGCAGCAGCAGCAGCAATGCAGAGCAGGCATGCCCGTCTCCTCTAACCAGCACGTCCTTCTCAAGGCTGTCAAGGCAGCTGGGGACTCCACCCCGGCCAAATCCGGTACGTGGCAGTGACACTCCTACCTCTTCTTTCACTGTTTTAGCTCTCAAACTTGCCTTTTCTTCTTCTTAGGGGATGAGAGAAGAACGCTCTTTTCATACTGCATTCTTTTTGTTGCTGAAATAGCCTATCTTCTGTTTTCCTGGCTTTGACTTTATTAGGAATGCATTGGGTTAAGAACAGATCTTGAATAGATCTTACGGTGCCATTGTCTGGGTAAAAAGCTTCTCTCTGTGATAAATGTCTTCCCTGCAGCTGCCTGTAGCTGTGGTCAGGTGCTTCTGGTGGCTAAACAAATTAAGGTGGTGTTTCTCTTAGTATTCGTTTCTTTTCCAAAGTGGCTCCTCGTTCTATAGCCTGGCTTTCATGTCTTGCTCCAAAGAACCTGCTCATCTGAAAGATCCCCAAGTGGTTTCCAGCATTTATGCTGCAGTAGAAATTTGTGAGATCGCTGCTTTTCTCTGGCTCATTCAACAGCGCATTGCCCCCTTACCAGCAGCAGCATTTCACTAGTTAGCAGAAATTCTCAAATTTTCTTGAAATTCCTTTCAGTGTAACTGATTCCTGTTGTAAGCTCCTGGTTCTGTGAGTGTGACTCGAGTTGTTGTCTCATAGGTGCAAGAAATGCCTCTGTGTTTGTACAGATGCATTTTCCAGGTGTACAAATAAATTACTGTGTAGACTAATGCCAATATTATTTTATCAGTCCTCGGTTTCTCCAGTGGTCTGTAAATGGTCCCACACTCTAAAAACTACCCCTTTTTGTTTGTTTTGAGCCAGGCCAGGCTTCTTATACCTTTATTTGATTCCTTCTCATTATCAAACAGGCAGTGAGCAACTGTTGTTTATTCAGCAACTTCTTGCCACTCGTGACTTTTGCAGACATCTCTTTTTCAACCCGAAGAGTCCTGCTGTATCGCCTCGTCCCGCGTAGGGAAGGCTGCCTGCTTCCCGCAGGGCGAATGAAAGCCGTACGCAGCATTCAGGGTGCAAGGCGCATTCCGAATTTGGATAGCATCATTTTGCTGTTCTATATTTTGTTCATCTTCTCTTAACAACTCCTAGCATTCAGTTTGGGGTTTTTGACCCTGCCTGCTCTCTGGCCCTTCCCAGGCACTGCCTGTGGGGCCTCTGGGGCAGCAGGTCACAGCATACTGATTTCTCTCCTTACTTTGGTTTCACACTTCCCAAACTATTGCCACATCTACTTTAATCATGGGTGAACTATTTTCTTCCAGCATCTCTATTTAATTTTTGTTATTGGTTGGTTTTTTTCTCTCTGACTTTCCCATATTTTGCTGCTGCATTAGGGTTGCAAGGTCTCGTACATTCTGCGTGTCAACTTACCCAGCCTCTCCAGTGCTATTCTGAAAATGTTAGCCTCCTAGGACTGTTCATGCTGGTAGGGACCTCAGGAGGTCTCCAGTCCAACCTCCAGCTCAGGGCAGGCTCAGCTCCACCAGGCTGCTCAGGGCTCTGGGCAGTTGGGTCTCGGAAACCTCCCAGGCTGGAGATGGCACAACATCTCTGGGTCCCCACTCCACTGCAGACTGACCTCATGGGGATGAAGCTTTTCCTTGTATCCTGGCTGATTCTTGCCTGTTTTTTCCTGTCCTCCTGCCATGCCCTACTGGGACAATCCTGGCTCCATCTTCCTGCTGGCCTCCCAGTAGGAGCAGGGTGGTGGCTACCAGTAGTTTGATCACAGAAGGCAATCAGGCTGCTCAGGCGTGATGTACCCATGGTCAGTCCGTGCTGACTGCCTCCAGTTGTCATCATCTCCTTCCTGTGATCAGAAATGTGCTCCAAGAGGGGTCACTCCATGATTTTCCCAGGGAGAAAAGTGAGGCTTAACCAGCCTGTATTTCCTCAGGTTGTCTGTTTGGCCTTTTCTGAAAGCGGGTGCAACGTTTGCTTTTCTTAGTTGTGGGGTATCTCCTGACACCTTTTTAGAGCTGGTTGAGAGAGGCCTTGCAAGGGCACCGGTGGGCTCCCCCAGGACCCTTGGGTCCAGCTAATGTTGTTCCATAGGCTTGTATGGGTAGAGATGACCTTCTTGACTCGTCTCCCTTGCCTGTCTGTCCTGAAGAGATGGTACCTATCCATGCCAGCATCCAGCCATGTCAGCTTTCCTGCCTTAAAGGTGGGGAGGGACAGAAGGAAGTTAAAGATCACACTCGTTTCACGTGTGGTCTCAGGAAAACCATAGCCCTCAGCTTTTGCTCTGGCCTTACTCGACTGATGTGGGACAGGAGCAGTGTGTGTCTATGCAGCCCCCAGTTAGACTGTAGATTGATCACTGTAAAAGCTGTTGAATGTTCCTGCAATGTGAGGGTGTTGGTATGGTTTTCATCAACATCCGTGGAGTCCTTTTTTCTCTCCTGTCCACATGGTGGTACATAGAAAACAGCCCGGACAGCAGGCTATATTGAGATGGAGATGCAAATTAAGCAAAGAAGTGGAGAGAAAACAATATTCTGATAGAAAGCAACGTGCTGTTCCACAATTTCAGGGATGTATTTAGTCCGAGCTGGAACAGCTAGCGTAAGGAAGAGAAGGAGGGGGAAAGGAACCGGGCAGAGAGGAGACAGAGAGGCAGATAGGGAACAAATCTGGCACAGACTCAGGAAAGGATCTGATTAGTGCCAGTCGTTAATCAGAGCCAGCATGTGTTCAGTTTGTGACTTGATCTCGTGTATCGTGGAGTTTCTCTTTCGAGGAATGGGACCTTTCCGTGCTGGAGTGAGTCCCTGTTACCGCACACAAACCTAGAGAGGGCAGAGGGGAGACCAGCTCGTGTTCTCAATTTGTCTCGCTGAAGACGAGGAGGGGAAGGAAAGCAGGGAGAATCTAGGGAAGAAGCTCTTCCCACTGGCAGAAGAAATACTGCTGTACAAAAGGGAATGTGGGTGGCAGTGATTTGTAAGAAGGAATCACAGTTTGGCTAAGTAGTGACTTTGGAGGAGGACATGAAAATACCTCTTGAGTATTTGAAAGAGGAGGAGGAATTACTGAGGGTGGTCTAAAAGAACAAAAGCTACAATAGTAAGTTAACATTTAGAAAGTACACATGAAGTATGAAGAGATCTTTCCTAATGGTGAACTCTTTCAGAAGCTAAAGCTGCCTCCGAGATGAAGTTTTAACAAGATCGCTATTGGATTTGGATGTAAATGGGAAATAAGATGGGACTAACTGGGAAATAGACTCAAGCCATAAATAAAACAGATGTAATCCCTTTATTTTGTGATAAGAAGACAAAGGGATCTTCTACTGTTGGCCCCTTGGGAACTGAGTGCTACAAGAAAAAAGGAATATGAGGATCCCAGAAGAGCTTGTCCCAGAGCTGCTGGGATGAGGGTGTGCACATTAAAGAATCTTTATTTCAGTCCAAACAGATGTCTCGTGTAATATTTCTTTGTACGTCCGGGTGTTGAAACGTTTCCATTTCCCGTGCAGCTTGGGAAGGCAAGCAGTCGGATGGACAGTCGGGCAGCCCGCAGAACTCCACCTCCAGCTCCTCTCCCTCCGTCAAGCTCGAGAACTCCTTGCCAGGGCTGGGGAAGAAGCCGTTCCAGAGATCTGACAGGCTCCATGCAAGTAAGAGATTTATTGTTCTGCTTACAGAGATCTGGTTGCTCTGATGGCAGAACAAAAGCCTAAATAGCAAAATTGAGTAGAATGCATAATTATTCCATTGCTAAAGTGACTTCTGGAGAGCTCTGGAAGGGGCTGCTAGTGTGCTCTGTGAATTGGGATAAATAATTCAAACCTTACATATGCAAATACGCCTCTTCTCATTTCTCATCATCAGGGGTTTCTCCCTGTGAATTTGCAGCTTGCTGTTTGAGAAGCAAAAAAGGACTTACATTATTTAGCAGGGTTTTTAATGTACTTAAGACACGTTGGTAACGTTAAAAAGAAAAAAGAAATGCCTTCCCACATCTTTATACATCAGACCCCACTGTATTTGGCTTCCTTCCCATTCACTGAAGTAGCTGTCTTGACCTTTTGTGGTTTCTCTTAGATATACCAGTGATGGGATTGACCTTGGTGAACTTCAGGATATTCTGAGGTCCCTGCCTGTGCTAATCATCCTACATTTCCTTTAGCACTAAATAGGCACTGCTCAGGGTGTGTTTCATTTTTCTCCCTGTAATTAGGAAATTCTGCAACTTCAGTAGATTATAAACCTGCAGAGCCATTATCTGAATGACTGTTAATAGAGCAAACTTCCCCTAATGGAACAAGCCCTGTTACCTTAGAGATAACGCTGTCATCCCCGAAGTCAGGGGGGGTCAGGCTCTGTCTTAATATTGCCCGTTTCGCTAATAATGCACTTTTAGTCTAAGCTTCAAAACACACCACGTTTTGCCAGTAAAAGGCAGTGATGGATCCAAAAAATAGAGTACACAGTAAAATGCTTTTTCTTCTTTTTCATTTCTTTTTCATTTTTCTTCTCTGAATTTGCAGCACACGTGAAGCTGTAGCATAGGGGTTAATGCCGGGCTTGCTGGCTTGCAAACTCAGAAAAGGAAAGGATGGTTCCTCAGTTGTACTGCTTTCTCTGGTGGTGTGGCTTCTACACAAACACAACGAGCTGGTGATTTTTTTCTGAACTGCTTTTGCTGAGAGCAAAGTAGGAAAGTCCAAGAAAAAATCCTGAGGAACAAACTGGCCTTAACTAGGGGCTTAAAATAGAAAATTGATGTGGCCAAAAGCAGCGTAGAAACCCTCCTGAGAAGGACTCCTTGCCAGTCCCAGGTAGCCAGGATTGCTGCAGAAGTCAGGTGAACTGACACAGGCTACAGTGTATTAGGCGTGGAAAATTTCTGCGCTGGAAATCACCTCCACGTGTTTTTTTTAACTATATGTGTAAAGGTAAAGTGTATATTTCAAGTCAAGGTATGAAATGGATTGCTGAAGTTGCATTTTGAAGATCTCAGGCGCAGTGAACTCCAAAGGAGCCTTTAATCCTCTCTCAGGTGAGACGCTACTTACGTCTTTGTGGTTCCTTGCAGGGCAGCTGAAGAGAACGAAGTGCGCGGAAATCGATGTGGAAACTCCCGACTCCATCCTGGTGAACACCAACCTGCGGGCTCTGATCAACAAGCACACCTTCTCCGTCCTGCCCACGGAGTGCCAGCAGCGCCTGCTGCTGCTGCTGCCCGAGGTGGACCGGCAGGTACGTGGAGAGAAGACAGGCTCTTGGGCGTCACAGGGAGCATCCGTCCAAGTACTGGTTATGTCTAATGGGACAGACTTGTTCTTCTGTGCACGGTGTTAAAAAAAAAATGGATGATTCTTCAGCGATTCATTTGGGTATTTGTTGCTGCCAGAAAAAAAGAACTGAGGTTGGATAAACCAGTGGCTTAATTCTGTTTAATCAACTCCATGTTCCCAGCCACAGCGAGAGCAGCGTTTCTGTTAGGCTGGGCTTGGAGAGGGCCAGGAGCGGTGGGAACATAGCGGTGTCAGCATCTCCCTCTCTCCTGCCCTCTCCCAGACTCTTGAATACAGGATTAACCCTGCAGCCCCTTAGCCTGGCGCCTTCCCCCAGGGTACCCTAACACATGCGGCCGTTCAGTTCCACCGCTCTCGTTTCTCATTACCTGGTGTCTCTGCTGTCAGGTTCTGAACTTGGTGGGGTGAAAACCAAGTTTTCTGTCGCATCTTCACACTGTCAAAGTTGCAGAGTAGACCTGACCTGTGCCAAAGAGCTCGTGTCCTGCCCTCAAACACACACTAGATGGAAGGTACAAAGCAGCATGGGTCAGCCTTGAAGGTGGTTTATTTTCATGGACTGTCTGTCTGAGACCTCTCTGAGTAAAGAGAGGGGTGTGAAAAAGCAGAAGAGTTCTCAGTGGGGAGGAACTAGATGGTCTTTAAGGTCCCCTCCAACCCAATCCATTCTATGATTCTATGAATTGGGTCTATGTGCTCTGAGAGTGGCCCAGGAGAACCAGTGAAGGTTTTCGCTGAGCTCTTTGCTAAAGAGTTGGTGGTAACTGGAACAATTAACCTGAGTGACAAGGGGGTAAGAGCTCAGCCTTCGGTACTGGAGGAAGAGCTAAGGGACTCTTTTGAGAAGACAGTTATTTTCAACTCAGCTGGGTCTGCTGAATTCCATCCTAAGGGTACAGAAAAGAACTACCTGAAGGAACCTCACCGTTTTCTTCAGCAGCTTGTGGAAGGCAGGGATGAGACAAAGAGAGGAGAAAAGAACAAGTGCTGCACTTGCATGTAAAAGGAGGAAAAGCCAATGATTTGAGGAAGTGAGGTTCCGTCTGTGTATGCTCAATACCAGAGAAGCTGTAGATGGAAGCTTCCTTCCTTTGCCACATGCATACGTTAAGTCTGTCTTCAGCGTTCCCACCCCAACTGGCAGGGAGCTTCAGAGCCAAGTGGGGTTCTGGGCTGTGCTTCCACTTCAGCTACAGAGCCATTAATTCAGCTGCCTTCACAAATGTGCCCAGAGCCATTTCAAATGTTCTTCAGATACCAAAGCTGGCTTCAAGCTGCCACTCCAGATGGAGATCTTCTGTACGTCCTGTCTCAGATCTGCATGTCCCTTGAAGACACTTTGTGTGATGTTCAGATCAGTACTAGATGCCCATGTTTACCCTCCGCGGCCACCTCCCAGGCGTCTGCGTCTCAGCTGGGCTCCTTCTATAGAAAGTGGAAATTCAGTTGGGATCATCAAGAGCCTGCGACCAAGTGCAAGTGTCTGCTGCAGGACAAGGTGAACCGAGTCCCCACCTCCCTACTCTGGGCTGACTCAGTCACTGCAGACTGTGAAGGGACACCGGCTTAGATGCAGGCACGTAGAGCACAGACATCCATGGAGTTAGATCCATCTTCGCGGCTGGGCTGCTCTTCTGGTCCTCCCAGAGTGTTAATGGCACGTAGGGGTCTGGCACCACCCTGGGGTCTGCGCTGCAGAGGATGCTGTGCTGAACAGAGAGGGCACGTTTGGAGTTAGGGCGAGCTCGAACGTTTTATGTCATCTCATAAATTCTAATCCTCAATCAGCATTCACCGGGGACTTGTCAGTCCAAGGCTGATCCAATAAATATTTGAAGGAATTGCTTTATAAGTCCTGTGGCCTTTGTAATAATTAGGTATGTGTCAAAATATGGTGTGATGGAGTTTGCAGCTGCAGTTCACTGGCAAGAACCTCGCAGCAGATGGCAAGACGTTTCTGTCCTGACGTTTTAAGTTTAAATTGAATTAGAATTTGACTGAGAACAAATTTTGACTAACTAACTAATATTGCCTGGCTCCGGAAAGGACATATTTTCCATTTCACTGTGGTAAATCTCCTAGAGCAGCCCACCACATCGAGTGGTGAGCCGTGCTTTAAAAAACGTCAGGTTTTTGTGAGGAAACGGGAGAAGGGGTAAGGTGTTGGACATGCTCGATATGAAGGGTCATGCGTCACGTTGTGTTTCACTTGGCAGTGACTTGGTCCGAGCTGTTACAGCTGGTGCTTCTGCAGAAGGGAGCACTTTGAGGCAGCCCCACGGTACCCGTCTGTCCTCCTGCGTGAGGAACAGGCAACACCGAACTGTGAATTCTGCTCCCTCTAGTTCATCGATAGAGATTTAGCCTAGAAAATAAATCTCTGCTGTTGTAAATCCCTATAACCGCCGCTCCTAATTTACAGCTTAAAAATTTCTAACTAAATCTTACCTAAAAACCCTTCTATGAGGTCACCTCCATCGTTGTAATTGCCTGCGTGACGAGTGCTGCCTCGGGAAAAGCTGTGTTTCTCTCTATAAATCCTGCCCCAGTGTGCTCTGGCTGCGCAGATCTCCCGCTGCAATCACGTGTGCCTGGCAGTTGGATTCTGCTTCTTTGTTCTGATTTATTATTTATGCAAGAAATGGAAACACACCAGCTTTACCCACTGCAAGGTTTTGTGACTTGCTGAATGATACGTGAATTTTTGTGTTTCTGGCAGTGAAATTCCACATTTACTTCTGGGGGATGAAGAGCAAAAGCAAACCTCAGAGAAATTTTATTACCCTGCTTATAATTTCCCACTGTGTTTTGTTCCAGTCTCAGCCTCGCGCTTTCTCACTTCTGTCCTACTCTGTAGCACGGCTGCCCTGTTTGCTCAGCCGTGTTTTGAAGATGGAATGGGTTTTGAGCTTCATTTGTCCCTGTTTTTCCTGAATCGTGGATGGTTATGGTTATATACTTTTCAAAGTTACTTTTATGCGATACCTTTTATGTCCTTGCTTTTTCTTCAGGCACGTTTTCGTGCTCAGGTAGCTCAGGCGATGTCGTGCGTTCGTTTTGCAGGGAAGGGGCATCTGAAGAAGCTTTTCCGAGGCTGCTCCGTTCCCTTGCGCTGTCCCTGCCGCCTGTACCATCTGCTGCCCACGCATGTTTGTGCAGCAGCAGGACCACAGAGGGCTGGGCTGGAACAGGGATGAGGAAAACTTGCCACAACCTCCTCGATCCCAGACTTGGCTCTGCACAGCCTTAAGAATGCCCTTTATTTTCTTCTGAGCGAGCTGAAGGCAGCTTCCAGAGAGATTTGTGGTCGTGTTGGGACTCTTGCTCTGCTTTCGGATGCCGTGTGACACCACGTGGTGTTGGCCTTCCCCGCTGGTTGATCCTGTCCCCTTTGTGGTGTGTTCCAGGTCGGGGCGGATGGTTTGATGAAGCTGAGCGGCTCCGCACTCAACAACGAGTTCTTCACTTCTGCTGCCCAGGGCTGGAAGGAGCGGTTGTCAGAAGGTAAAACTTCCCCGGACAATGAAGTACGAGGCTAGAAGGTTTCCAGCTAGGGAGTGTTTTGGGGAATGTGTAAAGGATATTTGATGGAGGAGCTGGAATGACGTGCTCGGTGAGGACAGCTGTAGTCGGTGTGGCCCCCGAGAGCAAGAACTGTCTCATCCTGAGGTCACAGAGGGGGCTGCAGGAAGGAGTTCTCTTTTGAACTTCACATGTGGAAAAATGAGCAAGTCTCTGGAAGAGACGAGAAAAGAAGGAAAAATGTGTGTAAAGTGTTGTTGCGATGACAGCAGAGCTGTGCTATTCTCAAGCTGTGGTAGCGAAGATCAGTTGAGAAGGTAAATTATGTTCCCAGAGTAATGTGCTTTGTCATCAGCGAAGTCGTCAAACCACAGCTGGCAGGGGCAGTCCTTACAGCTGTGCCTTTATGTAACATCAGAACAGCCATTGACTAATCTGCAGGACTCCTGCACCTTCCACATTCAGTGGCATCTTGAACTTAGAGGGGCTTCATTCTGTGATTTGATCCAATCACACCGTCAGAAGCAACTCGCCTGTGGGCAGGGACCGTTTCCTCTACAGAACTCAACCGTGCAGCCTCTCACCAGAGGGTTTATAAAGACTATAGCACCAACCATGACTCGTATAAGAAGAAGGGAATATCATTTACTCGTGCTCAGATGATTGACTGTTAAGAGACTTTTCCATAGGAAATTTACCCAATTCTGTACGAACCTGCCTTGGCGGGGGTGGGACTGGCTGGTCGTTAACGTCCCTTCCCACCCAAACCATTCCATGGTTCTGTGAAACACGTTGCAGCTCAGGAGAGAGGCCGCAGTCCCACGGGCAGGGCTGCCGTGTCCCGGGCTGCGGAGGGGACTTCTGTGGGATGGCACTCACACCTGCGAGTGGGAAGGCTCCTGTGGTTACCCTGATTCGTCTTATCCACAGCTTTTTTGGAAGATAACCTTTATTGCCTTTCGCAGGTGAGTTTACACCAGAAATGCAGCTAAGAATACGGCAAGAAATAGAGAAGGAAAAGAAGGTGGAGCTGTGGAAGGAGCATTTTTTCGAGAGCTATTATGGCCAGAGGTAAGACGTTCAGCTGTCTTTCTACTCCTGCACCTCCTGTCCAGACTGGCTCATCAGATCTTAGGGGTTCATGTTTGGGCTGAAAAAAACGATTTGATATTTCATTAGGAGGGATGGATGAAGCTAATCCTAAACCAGACGTCGCTCTGGGAATTACAGTCCCGTCTTACTCATTTCTTTCACAAATAAGCATGGGTGAATAATCCAGGGAAGCAGCCCCAGCTCTTGGCTGGTGCAGAAAGGCAGCGGTGTCGGTTCTGAGCTGCAGGTGCGTTGGTGGCTCTGCCACTGGCCATGTCCCTCTGGAAAAAGCGATGGGACGCTCTCGGTGTCCCTTTCCACAAATGTCACCGTATGAGCTTACGTCAGATGGGAGCTGTGTGGGGCTGCAGATATGTCTGCGGTGGCTAATAAAGGGAGTATTTACTGGTGGCCAAATTCATGGGGTGTGCAGCCTAGAAAATGTGTATCTGGGTAGAGGACTAGATCGAGCCTGTGTTCCCTCTGTCTCAGTTGGTTTAAACTTCGCTGGTAAGTTTTGTTTCATGTGGAAGTTCTACCAGTACGGAAGGTTTTCAAAGGTCGTGGTGAGAGACATTTCTTTGGGGTGTGGTACATAGAGAATCCTCGCAGTTTTCGTAAGGATTGTAGGCTTTTTGCAAGAGTGTTTCACAAAATAAAAATTCCATTTTTATTGACAGTTCTGGACTGAGTCCCGAAGAGTCCAAGAGACTGACAGCAAACACCAGCCCTGCCGAGACAGAGCCTGAAAACGCAGCAGCCGAGCAGCCAAAATGCGCGGCAGCCTCTCTGGCACCGCTCAAAGAGGAGGTGTCCTCTCCCTTGGAGTCCAAAGCACAAGCGGCCGTGGAAGCACCAGCGCTGAAAAGAGGGGGAGAGGAGAGGAGAGAGGACACGCAGCCCAAAGCAGCCAGACCCACGGAGGCCTCGGTTTCCCCGGGTGCGGTGAGACCCAGTGACCGCTCTCTGCCCGTCAGAGAGAGAGTCCCGGGAGAATCCAGTCCGGAGAAACCCCAAGCTGCCGTCACCCAAAAGCCCGAAGAAGCGAGGAAGCAGCCTGCGCCGAAGGGAGCGCTGGCCACAGAGACTGTCAGTGCCTCAGCTTTGGCCCCCAGCAAACCAAAGAGCCCCGAGGCAGGTGAGGTAGTCGCAGAGGTGAAAAGTCCGGTGGTTGCTCCAGAACCACCAGAAAAGAAGCCCCCTGTAAGCGAAGAAATGGAAGTCAGCGTGGAAGCCCAGAAGAGGAAGTCAGAGAGTCGCGAAGAAGCTCTGGTGGCTCCTGAGAAAAGGCCGCGCATGATGGAGAACTGCCAGCACCGCCCGGCGTTTCGGGGCCAGCCCCAGTCCTTTCCTGCCGCGGGGACCCCGGTGCCACGGGTGCCCCCACTCAAGGTAAAGAGAAATGAGGACACGTCCCCATTTCCTGGGTCACTTCAGCTGGTGGCTCTGGCAGAAATGCTTTGTCCCTTTGGTTCTGGTTCCGTAGGTAAATTATGGCACCCGATTATTGCGGCGATGGAAATACTTGTTCCAAAAATGCAAAAGCTCCGCTGTTGGCCAGAGGTTGGCGGGCTGGGTGATCATCTGACTCAGCGCAGGGTCTCCCATACACACGTGGGTGTTAAAAGAGCTTTTGGGCCAGAAGCTCAGAGAATTGTGCAAAAGCCCCAGCGAGAGCGTGACGTGGAACTCTGCAGTTCTCGGTGGGAAGGGGAGAGCTGGGGGGGGGCTGTGGGACTGTAACAACAAAGGCAGTTGTAGCCCAGGAGCACACAGGGCTTCGCAGAGGTGTGGGTGCCTCCGGCAGTGCCCTTGAAAAGGGTAGAAATGACTTCTGGATAAAGTGTGGACCTTGGAATAAGGGCCGGTAGGTATTGAGTTCTGGAACAGCCTGACAGGTTTTCCCGAGGGAGCTTGGCAGGTTTGGGGTAACGGTGCTGGATGCTGTCGCCTGCGACGACAAGGGCTGAGCTCCCGCTGTGGGATCCTAAGATGGTGACAGACTCCAGTGAGGAGCACCAGCCATCAAAGGTGTACATGTCTCTTATTATTTAGCTCAGGTGGGGGAGATAAGGGATTTCTCCAGAGGCATTTCTCCAAAACTACAATTATTTCTCTAAGACTACAGCTATAAGCGCAGAGGTTCCTAAAGCTGTGTGTTGAACGTCCCCGTGTCTCAGTTGTGCTTTTCTCCCCCTCTGTTTCAGATTCCCGTTTCCAGGATCTCCCCGATGCCATTTCCCGCGGCCCAGGTCTCTCCCAGGGTGCGTTTCCCCGTCTCATTTCCCAGTCCGGGAAGAACAGGGGCCAGAACTTTGGCGGACATCAAGGCCAAAGCCCAGCAAGCCACGGCTCAGAGGGCAGCGGCCGCCGCTGCCGCCGCCGCCGCCGCTGCCGCCTCGGCCGGGGGGGCCGTCCCGGGGCCGGGACCG
>JAOXNO010000024.1:120062815-120082343 GCA_028565335.1 Limnodromus scolopaceus
GGTGGTGGGGTCTCCTTCTCTGGAGACATTCAAACCCCCCTGGACACGTTCCTGTGGGACCTGCTCTGGGTGGGACCCGCTCTGGCAGGGGGGGTTGGAGGAGATGATCTCCAGAGGTCCCTTCCAACCACATGGGGTTCTGTGATTCTGGGCCAGGGACTGGCTGGGGTGGGGGTGATGGTCCCCAGGAGCCGCTGGCCGTGTCCCTGTCCCCAGGAGGTTCCGGGTGCAGGCGATCGATGCCCGTCCCGTGTCGAAACGGACTTTGCCCCCTCCCCAGCGTGTCCCTCCCGCCCCTGTCCTTGTCACACACCCCCCCGGAGGTGGCTCTGACCCCGTCCCTGCACGTGTGTGGGCGTGGGGTGCACGTGGGGGTGCCTCTCCCCGTGTCCCTCTGTCCCACCGCCCATGTGTCTGTCCCCATGTGTCACCCTGCCCCGATGGCCGTGTCCGGGTGTGTGTCCCGGTGTCTGTCAGTCCCGGTGCGCGTCTGTGTGTCTGCCTGCCTGTCTGTGGGTCCGTCCCTGTGTCCACGTGTCACCCATGTGTCTGTCCCTCTGTCCGTGTGTCACCCACATGTCTGTCCCTCTGTCACACATGTGTCTGTCCCAGTCTCCCTTTGTCCATGTGCCTCTGGGTCCCCATGTCTGTCCCGCTGTCTCTCTGTCCCAGGGCCTTGTCTGTGTGTCCATCCTTGTTTCCGCCTGTCTGTCCCCATGTCCTGGACTCTGTCCTTGTGTCTGTGTGTCTGTCCCTTTGTCCCAGGGTCTGTCCCTGTGTCCATCCTTGTGTCCAAATGTCTGTCCCTGTGTCGTGGAGTCTGTCCTTGTGCCTGTGAGTCTGTCCCTTTGTCCTGGGCTTTGTCCGTGTGTCTGTCCCTGTGTCCAGGATCTGTCCTTGTGTCCATGTGTCTGTCCTTGTGTCCCGAGGTCCATCCTTGTGTCCGTGTGTCTGTCTCAGTGTCCCAAGGCCTGTCCGTGTGCCCATCCCTGTGCTTGTGTGTCTGTCCTGATGTCCTGGGGTCTGTCTGTGTGTCCATCCTTGTGCCCGTGTGTCCGTCCCTGTGTCCCGGGGTCTGTCCGTGTGTCTGTCCTTGTGTCCATATGTCCGTCCTTGTGTCCCCAGGTCCATCCTTGTGCCCGTGTGTCCATCCCTGTGTCCCGGGGTCTGTCCCTGTGTCCGTCCCTGTGTCCCGGTGCGGGGTCCCGGTGTCCATCCCCAGTGTCCCACCGTCCGTCCCGCCGCGTCCCACCGTCCGTCCGTGCGCGCCGCGGGCGGGGACCGGGACCGGGTTCGGGGACCGGGGCGGGGCCGGGGGGTGCGGGGCCTTGCGGGGAGGAGGGCGCCCCTGCGGCGGGCAGGCTGCGGGGACCGGCGGGCCCGCGACGCGCCCGTCCCGCCCGCGAGGTCTTACGGCGGCAGCGCCAAGCCGGAGTCCCCCAGCCCTGGGAGGTGCGGGGGTTTGGCGAGCTGCGGGCCTGGCGCGGCGGTGGACGGGCCGAGCGGAGCGCCCTGCGGGAGGCCGGGGGGACCGGAGGGCTGCGCTGCCGCCCCAGGTGCTCCTGGACGGATTGCCTGTGCCTTGGAGGGACGCTCGCAGGTTCCCCGGGCCCGCTGTCCCAGCTCTCGGTGGAGCCCGTTGGCGGGCAGCGGGCACATCCCGGCACCGGGGGGCTTGGCCGGGCCGTATCGTTTCATCTCCCAGCAGAGCTGCTCGCACAGACACAGCATCCACACCTTCGTTGCCTTGTCATTAACAGGAGACGCAATTAGGGCGAGAGTAGCATAATCGTAGTTATAACTGTGAAATAGGGGGGAAGGTGTTAGTTTTCTGTGGGAAACCTTGTTTTTCTTGGGAAAAAAAAGCTTGTTTCCCCCTCCTCCCCCATCTCTTTAGATTGTCTTTAAATGTCTGAAGAAGGAACTGAACCCGGGAAAGTGGAAGTTGCTCTGAGAGACTTCTTAGTGTGATTCAGGTAAGGTGACTACGTGTGGTGTTGGACTTAAAACTTTGTGTTATGTAGCAGATTTCGGTTGCCTGTTTGTTCACAATCACGTAACTTACTGAAATTTTCCATTTAGGACAAACTTGAAATAGTGATTTCTGTATTTTATGTGACATATTGGACATGTAAAAATATTCCCATGTGAGATGCAATCCTGTATTTAACCCCCCACCATTACATTCCTGTGGAACAGGTCCCTTAGCTGGGGAAGGAGAAGCCGATGGATATTGTTAGGGAGACCCTCAGTGTCACGCAGAGCGCCAGTGTAGTACTCTCTTCTTTTGGTGGGCCTTGCTGAGCCACTGAGAACAGGCTGGAGGGCACAGGGGTACTTTGAAAGTTGTGCTGCTTCAGAATCCCTGTCTGATAGAACCTGAGTTACTAGGGTTTGGTCAATGGTTGCCGTGACTGCGCTTTAAAAACGCTTCGTGCTTTCAGTTTTCTTTTCTTCCTCTGGTTCCTAAAAGAGGCTTTATAGTCTGTTGCTCTGTCTGGCATTGCTGCCCAGTGACAACACTCCCTCTGCCTGAGCATGGAGTGCCAGAAGTCTCAGCTCCAGGTTTTAAAAGTTGGGAAGTTCTGGACTGAGGAATTGAGTTTTTTTCTTCCTTCTGCTTCCTTCTCTTCCCTGGTACATGGCTGTGATCCTGCCCTGCTAGATGGTACCATAAAGTACAACCAAGAGAAAGGAGGACATTCAAAAGTGTTGGGTTAAGAAACTTGCTTTTTGTGTTTTCTCTTCTCCTAAGGATATTTTGGATTAATAGGAATTCAGATAAAAGGGCAAACATGCTGCTGCCCTGAAGCCTCCCTTTTTAAGGAAGCTGGAAAGAGGAGAATGAATGACTCTAGACAGCACAGGGCAGATTGAGTCTCTCTCACCAGAACGCGTGCATTTTCTGAGGGCTGACTGTGGCCTACGCTGCTGTATTTTCTGAATTTCTTCTCCCAGTTAGTCACTTCATGTCATGTTTCCAGCAGCATTGTTCCTTTAACCTTTACCTTCTTGCTAGGCTTTTATCTGTCCAGGATGCTGCTCCAAGGATGGCTTGCTTAGGTCATTGTCTTGAGCGTATTGTCCTATTTAAATTCTCTTTGGGTTTCTGCTGCTCATCATTGTCATGCCCAGGGTTCTTGTCCTTGCTTTGGAGCTGTTTGATGATGTACCCCCAATCTGCTGCTGAGGTTCAGTGCCCAGAAGGGAGCTCCCTGCCCTGGTGTTTGGGATGCCAGAGTGTGTTGCCTGTTTGTTGCCTGTCTTCACATTTAAGAGGTCGCATCCAGTAGCTCTCCGTATAAGTGCCTTGTGACACCCCCTCCTTGTTCTTTCCAGGTTTGTTGTGATGAATACAGAAGCTGTGCCAGGATTGTCTCAAACTCCCTCATTTTTTGCATCAGACTGCTTCTTGTCTTAGGCTACAGGTTATTTAGAACAGTAAATTCCTTTATGTTTTGTCTGTGCTGCAGCTAATACATTCAGGCTGCTGGTTTCTCACACAACCTAGATGTTTTAATAGTAATATAATTTTTAAGAAGTGATGAATGGTATAGAAAACTAAGGAAGAAGCCATAATGCAAGAACGAGGGCTTTTGCAATACCATAAAGGCATCATGTGTCCATCAGTTTATTTCTGTTGCACACTGGGTACCACAGGTGGCATTAGGAGTGGCAACTTAGAATTCTTTGTAGCCGTGGTTGTGTGTTGTCTGTGGTATGTTGTGTGATCTCACAGGTTTTGCAGAGGGAGAAAATCAAGTCTTGAAGTTTAAACCAAGGACTTGGGGACTAGTTGGCACATTAACCGGGGTGCACAACCCTTCCTCTGTGAACTTTAGAGGGTCTGGGTCCATGTGGCTGGTCCCTGGCAAGCTGTTATAGAACCTAAATGATGTACTTGGATAAGGGATTTCTTGCAAATAATTTCCTTTAAAAGGAAAGGTAACTAATTCTCTGAGCTCAGGTGTGGTGGTGCTGATGCTGTTGGTACAGAATACATCACCTGATGGAAAGGAGGACAATTTCCCAGCTGGTGGGGAAGGGTTTCAACTCACTCCCAGCACAGTCTGATTCTCCTAACGTTATTCGTCACTGCTGCTTTCTCTTACTTTGTGGTTTCAGAGTCATGTTATTTGGTGATAAGGATTTGAATTCATAATATTTGTATTAAGGTAATTTCCACCACCCCCCCTTTGAGTACCAGGGAGAAGAAATCATGATTGTATTGTGTGTGTTTGGTTTAGTGCTCAAACGGGTTTCTGCTGATAAACTGGGGCTAAACTTAAATAGTTTCATGGGTCCTTTCCAGTCCTCCGGGCTTTCAAGGGTTACTAGAAGGAATGAAAGTATTTTAACTTCCCAGCTGTGTTTAAGTAATACTGATTTATAAAAATACTTATACCAGTAAAGCTTTTTAGGCAACCTAAATCTGGAAGAAGTGGTAGGAGATATCATAATGTGCTATCTGTTGTGGGGTTTTATTTGGTCGGTTGTATCTCTTTGAAAATGGATGGAATTGTGACAGCAGGTACTGACTCGTATCTCAGTTTTAACGAGATGGGATGTATAAAGTGGGTACTGTAGTTACAAAACACTTAAAATCAGAATAACTCTGCTCTTAAGTAGTTATTGACTGGCTACACATGTGAGATTTTTTTTAGTCCTTATCAGCCTGGCTGCTTTCAAGGGCAGCTTTTTACTTCATTGAAGAGGTGGCGGAATGAGGAGGGTGTTTTGCCACAAAGCAAAAAGGGGGGAGCCTAGGCCCTAGTTGAAACTTCTTTACAAACAGGAAAAGTGAGAAAGCGAAGGGGTAAAGGCTCTTGGTTTTACAGAAGACAGTGCCAAGTGTGATCAATTAAAGTTTTACATTTGGCTTATTTTGTTTGTCCTTAAAGAAAGAAAAAACTTCATTTGTGTCCACGGTTGGTCAGACATGTGAATGTTTGTGGATCACAGGTGGTTGGAAAAGAAGCCGAGAGAGTTCTGTGTGTGTTAGGGACACGTAGGTGGGTACGGGGATAGCAGACCATGCAGAGCTGGATGGCAAGGACTGAGTATTTTAAAAGGGATTCTTTGAATACAGTCTGCAAAGAGAGGTTAGATGGGAGGCGGGGTGAAGTTCCCAGCTGCACTGTGATGTATTCCATGTTAATCCTCGTAGGTGGGGTTTGTATAACAGCTGAGCAGGCTTTGAGGAGAAACTTAAGGAGCAGTAAACATGAAGAACACTAGAGTGGGGTCGTGGTTTGGGCCGGATCAGTGAGCTGGCTGTGTGATTGTCACCCTGCCGGTGGTACAGGAGAGCAGACAGCAGTGATTTGGAATAGGTGTGCTATGAAATGCTCACATTAAAGCATTTCTTGCCCTGGTTACCCCGGGGGATGGAGCCCAGATAAAGTCTGGGGGGTTTGTAATCCCTTGCAGTCATGGTGAGAGGCTTCACCTGGGCTGCGTGGGCAGAGTTACTGCAGGGAGAGAGAGATGCTCTGGGGCCGGGCACAATGCCATGTGAAAACCACACTGGTATTCTCAGAGTTGGTTTATTTATATTACTTTTTTTTTTTGCAGTGCTTATGGAATCTTATCTTTTTAATTATTGTGAGTTGTTCTTTTATTTATTTATTTTTTAATAGAATGATCACATCAAAGGAAATACCGAGGCAGCAGGGAGGCACTGGTGGTTTTGACAAGTAGTTTGGGTACAGCTGAAATTTTAAAGGAGGGTTGTTGTATGTTTCTGGCAGCTCCAACAAAACTAAGGTTTTCTTGTGCCTGGGACTATATATGTGTGTTCACTTTCCCACTGAGTGTGGCAAAAGGCAGATGTACTTTTAAGTTTAGGTTAATGCAAATTCCTTATTCTATACTCCTAGACCCTTTTAATGCTTTTCAAAAGAAATGGTAGCTTTGTAGACTTGTGACACTGATGAAATATAAAAACACTTTCAAATCAATGCAGGAGATAAAATTAGCATTATGTAAAGAATTAAGCTTGGGTAAGCTGGTTTTTTTCCTCTAATTCACCTGTGATAGTGCAAGTAGTTGGTGTTTCCAGGTGTTTGTCGCTACCCCTTGACTGAAGTTCCCATCTCTGAGCTGTGCCAGAGGAGCCCCCTGTGCCAGCTTTCCCTGATGTGCTGAAACTTTTCACCTGAGCTGATCCCACCTGGAGGGAGGTGGGAAGGGAAGGTCTGGATGGATTACTATTGACTGGAGAAGGTGATACCAGGTGATGGAGACCTAGAGCTGATGAGAGGCACTGAAAAGGGTATTTTCTTGTGCTGATGGGGCTGGAGGAGAGAGGCGTTAGTGCTCTAAAGCACCCTCCAGCCCCAGGTGGGGGTCAGTTTGCATTCTGCCAGTGTGCAGATGTATGTTCTACTTAGTCCTCTCCTGCTCCATCTCTTAATCTGCGTTAATAGAGAAAAGGGCAAGAACGTTACTCAAGACATTTCCTAAGAAATATTCCATTTTGCCCAAGAGGCAATTTTAGAATTCTCTCTTGTGCTCTAGTAAGTGGTTCTGGGAACCCACAGCTTAGGATGGCCAGAGAGGGGTGGTGAGATCCCATCAGAAAAGCTGAGAAGTGCAGATTGCACAGAAATCCCCTCCAGGGTTAGAAAGAAGATGAGCCTTCCCTTCTCCAGATGGAGAGGTAAGCTATTAATTAGGAGATTTCCAACTTCTTATTGCGTGACAATCAAGGTGTCATTATCTAACATTAACACTTTTCTTTTAAGGAAACACTTTTAACTGCTAAACTTGCTCTTGTTTTCAGGCTCCTGGTAAATCTTATGTATAGACACTACTTTTAACTTCAGCCCCAAAATCAAGAGGGCAGGTTGTAAAACCCCATTTCTGTTCCTCAGGCTTTTGGGCAATAAAGGAAACCCAGAGTTTGTGCTGGCTCTCCCGTCGTTGAAGAAAAGTGTTTTTGTGTTCTAGGTGCTTTGTGCCCTGACTCCTTGTAGTTGCTGGCAAACGCATCTCACTGAGTGATAGGTGTTGTCCTTAATCCCTGTTCCCTGTGCTTAACAAGTCCCTGTTTACTAAAAATTAATATATATTGCTATGTACCTAAAATAATATATTGTAGTATTTTTTTTAAAGCTTTCTTTTGTTATTGTGACTTAAACTTCAAAGAAGTAGAGTCGGTCTCCTCAGCCCCGCTGTAGACTTACACCTCAGCTGTGAATTCTGTACGTCAGAGATTTCTTTCTGTTCTGGGCGTTGAACAAACACGGCCATGGAGTGAAATGTCCTGTTACAGTAATTCGGGTGGTTTGGAACTCTACCCGGATTGGAATTTTTTTCTATTTTGTCCTAAGTTAATCTGGAACTTCCTTTTAAATTAGTGTTAAAAGCTTTTGAAGGCTTTGAAATAAGCCCATGGTTTCATATTGTTGCTTGTTCCATCTTTGTTTAACTTCTATCTAGTAAAACCTCTCTCAGTTTCACACTAGGTGGGAGGCAGTACTGCTGCTCTCGTGCTGGGGCTTAGGCCAGAGCTCTGCCTGTTTCCCGTAGCAGTAAATGAAGGCGATAAGGACTGGCTGAGGACGTGTTGCTGCACACGGTGTCCTGTACAAACAAATCAGCATTTGGTGCCTTGGAAAAATCTTACAGTTTAGGCAGAAGTGGCGAGGCATGGAGTGGGAAATGTTTAGTTCTTAGTACTGAAGTTTTTCCCCTAAACTACTTGATTGCCCATCCATTTTCCAGAAAGCTTACTGTATAGTATATGCATGTTTTTCCAAAATCTTGCTTAAGAGTACCATTTGATCCACTGTATTCTTTTTTTTAAAAAAAAAAAAGACCCATTGGCTTGTATAGAATTTCACTGCAAGGTTCTAATCCATTCCCTTGGCCTTAGTCTAGTGGTTGGGTTTTTTCACTTGCGTCCTTCTAGACTGATTGTAAAGATCTTACCCAAGCTTTTGAGCCCAATACTTGTAAGAAAGCTTTATTTTAAAAATCTGAGAGAGATCCAAACCTTTAAGTTTTGAGGAAAATGTGCTACTAGAAGATGCATGTAATTTTCAAAGATGCTCTGTTACTCCTGTTGCTGTAGATACAGAAGTAACATTTAAAAGTATTTTTAATACTTCTGTGCACAATTACTTATGCTTCAGTTACTGATGCCATAGAGTGATGGAAACAGAGTTTGAAATTTTCAGTTAAAATAGGGGAATTGTCAGAAATGGTTAAAATATACTTTAAAAGAAGATGTTCCCAGTCTGCTCGCATAAGTAGAAAAGGCTTAGCTTGTGTCTTCCTGGGGTTTGCTCTAACTGCGTTCCATATCTCCCCCCAAAATAAACTCTAGATCACTTTCTGTTCTCTCAGAAGAGGCAGAGGGGAAGGAGAGCTTTTCTTTCAGCCACCTGTGAAGATGTCTGCCTTCTATTTACACAATTGGCAGAAAGTTAGTAAACTTCCTTCTGTGTGTATCCAGTATGTTTAAGATCAACATATGCCCCAAACAGGTATTCTGAGTTTTTTATTACAATTTATTTCTGAACATGAGTACGTATAAGCAGTTTTACCCTCACACAGCAACTGCAGTCTTCTTATCAGTGATACTAAGTATTACTACTGCTAGTAAAATGCAATATCAAGAATCTGAGCCAACTCAAATATAATAATTCATAAGTTAACTTGTATTTCTGTGTTCTGTTTGGCTGGAAATGATTATCAGATCATAAGCATCAGAACTTCCTTTGGAGTGTGTCTTAAAGGTGGAAATAAAAAATAAAACAAAATTGACTTTAAAGGAAAAAAAATCTCTAACTGATTTAGTGATTCAAAAAGCAGTGAGGAAGCCCCTGAAGTTGCAGATATGGAACCCAAATGATGAGGTTCCTGGTCCCTACATAGAAGTCACTGTAATAGCAGCGAGGGCAGATGTTAGGTGGCAGCTGGAGTTAGTGCAGGAACACAAGGCTGCTGCCTTACCTGAGCTGAATGACGCAGTCTGTCTCCCCCTCTTTGATTCAAAGAGGAAAAGCTGGGGGTTTTATTAGGCCGTTACCTACAGCTGATGAGCTCCAAGAAGAGCGAAACCTGTTAAGAGAGGTCCTGTAGTATTGGCCTGACACCCCGGGGGCTGGCGGTCCCTTCTGCGCTGAAGCCACATCGGGATGGAGAACCCCCAGACCGTGTGCTCCAGGGTCAGCAGGAGCTCCCGGAGCATGGCAAGGGGACACCAGGCATGAGCTTTTACTTCTTATTTATAGTGCTGGATTTTATCCAGCCAGGTGTACGAATGTAATGCATGCATGTGTTGGGTGCTGGGAGGGAGCTTTTAAAGGTAAGGAAAAGAACTGTGAAACAGAAGAATGAAATACAAACAGGAAAAGGGAAAAAAAATGAAGGCAAATAAGAGAAATGTTTGAGTTGAAGGTGCTATTGAGAGTGTTTTAGATGGTGAGTGACTGTAAAATTCTCCGCAGTTACTGACATGGACTTCATAAATTAGCTTTGCTATGAACTCTGTCACGGAGGCTACCCGTGAAGCAACAGGACGGTGTTACTGTGGCTGCTGAAAGAGGGAGAAGGTGATGGGATAAAGGGAATTAGTAAACTTTTTGAAGGTTTGCATCAAACATCCTCATGTAGTTCTGTATAGTCCTGTATCTTACACAATTTTCCTGCTTTAAGGTGATCATTACTTTGCAATGAGAATATACAAATAACTTAGCATTTAATGATTCTTTTCTAATATTACTTAATAATAATTAAACTCTGTTTCCGTAGTGGATGTTTTACTGCAGTGCAGATAATTCCTTGCTGATTCTCAAAGTTATGACGAGGTTAGCCTTCCCATTGCAGGAAGAATCCTCTTTTATATATGTATATAGCCGTACAGATGTTTACACACGCTTCTGTGTAAGTAAAAATAAATGATCATTATCATATTAGAATGTCTTGGTAGTTTTCAGCAGGCTCAGCCTCTAATTGGAACAGTCAGAAAAGCGAGTAGAGCACGTGTGTTACACCAGAACAGTTGAAATTGGAGCAGTCGTGGCTGTTTTCACTCTCTCTGAAGTTCCATCCCCAACCACAGCTGCGTGGGGACAGGAGCTTGGTGGCAGCGGGGACCTTGGCTCCTGAACTTCTGGCACGTAAAAGATGAACCCTTGGCCAACACTGAGTTCGTCTTGTTGCTCTCAGCTTTTCTTCTGTAATGGTGCTGCCTCTTGGCAGAAAGCAGAGCCGTATCCTGCGGCACCAGCCCGGCTCTTACTGTAGATTCAGCGCTGTGCTGTCGCTGCGGGCAGGAAACGCCGCATCTCACTGGCTCGCACTTGGGCGCTCTCTCTTGTGAGTCGTCTCTCCTTCCACCCCAGGTGGTGAGTGTGAATTAGCACTCCCTGTCAGAGCAGGACCTGGTGGGAAGACCAAAACCTGTGGAACCAACATTTCCTTCCAGCTCTCCATGCTTATCGGGATCCTTGAAGCTTTGGGAGACATCCGGCAGGAGAGCCTGGCTCTGCTGTGCAAATCCAGCTGGGCTTAGCAGCCTTTCAGGAAAAACACCTTAGGTTGAACCTACTCTTAGTCCTTATTCTTAAGTGAACCCGGGGCTGTCGTGATGCAGGTGACCCTGGTTACAAAAAGCTTTTGGAGGAAGAAATACCTGTGAAAACTCTCCAGGACAGACCACGTAGCCTCACTGTCTCCCCACGGCTGGAAGCAGAGTAAGTTATTTGGTGGTGCTGCTTTTGCAAGAAGAGCAAAACAGGATGTTCATCACCAAACACCCCTGGGTGTGAAATTCACATCCTTATCAGATTTTAGATTTTTCCCCTCTGATAAAGGGTGGCGGCAGAACAGAATCACCAAATGATATGGGGTTGGAAGGGACCTCTGGAGATCATCTAGTTCAACCCCCTGCCAGAGCAGGTCCTCCTAGAGCAGATTGTCTGGACATAAACCTTCTGTGTTTTGTGCAGTTTCAGCCTTTGGTTGAATCGAGTGTTATTGAAGCTAAAGAAATGAAACTCCAGTGTTGTGATTTCAGGTACTTACATGTGCACCAATTCTATACGTTTTGAAACTGTGTGAGTCTCTCTCAGCTCTTGAAGCAATCTGTAGACCGCTGACTTTTGGGTTCAGTGGTCAGTGTTTACTTTAACCATGACTTCTGTGTCTCTTTAGTAAGAGAGAAAATTGGGGTTTTTCATATCACACAATATAGATTTTTTTTAATCTATGTTTCTATAGATTTCTAATTTGGAAACACTGGGGTGGGGAGAGGGAAAGGAGAAAAGAACCAAGCAAACACATTATCTTACCAAGAGCCTCAGAAGAGGGTAGAGGTGAGAAAAACATCCCTCTACTCTAAGAGTCAGGCTATGTTTTGGGTCAGAAAACCAATATAGCTCAAGAGTCTGAGATGAATTCCTTGTAGTGTCACTGTCCCCAGGATAACTCTGTCACTGTAACAGCAGTGACTGATCACCGGGGGTGACCAGCAGGGTGGCTGCTGAAGGAAATCCCATTAAAAACAGGAGCCAGTTCTGAAGCAGGTGAGAAGGACTCTCTCATCACTCTTTTGATGAATGGATTTCAGCTCCTCTGTTACTGTCCAGCGTGGAGGCACGTAACCTTGTGCAAATAAAGGGCTGGGAGAGGAGTTTTATAGTCTTCTATCGCCCAAGGTTTATAGATCTGCTCCTTGGCTCCAAGCTGTCCCTCAGGAATGGCATCCTGATGCTTTAGAGTAGTTCTGTGAAAGCATCGGACAAATGTGCAGTCATGGTCCAAAAAATCAAAAAGCTAATAGAATATGACGAGTCTTTTAAAAAGTAAAAAAGACAAGAAGAGTGGTGGTGTTGCTGCTGTGTAACGCAGGGGTGTGTCTGCGTATTGAGCACTCTGCTCTGTTTCTCCTCCATCTCCAAAAGCAGATGAGGGATCAAGAAAAGGGATGGTAGAAGATGGTAAGGATAGGAGATGGTAAGGGTAAACCCTGAGGGGTGTCTGTGCAAGGAACAGCCAGTCTCCAGGTTCTCCACCCTGGAAAAGAGACTATGTTCTGTCTCATCCTGGACAGAAATGGGTGGGGGCAGGATGGGACGTGGGATGGAACCTCCAGTAAAGAGTCTAAAAGAGGCAAAGGCTGATGAGGAACCATACTTTTGGTGTGACACAGCGTGGTCATTTTCATGTTTCTATTTAAAATAAGCAAACAAAACCCCACCCTTACAGGTTTGGGAGCGTGCGGAAGGGGAGTTCATTGTTCTCAGCCATGCAGAAGCAGGAGAAGACGGCACTCAGGGCTCCACATTTAACCCAGCAAATTCCAGCCTTTTCCCAATAATTAAAGCATAACGTCTCTGAACCTGAGCAGAAATATTTTGAGAGTTTTCCGTGTGATTCAGAGGGTTGGATTTCTAGCTGAATACAAATAGGGAGCAGGATTGTCCGGATCTCAAGGTGCTTGGCTTTCGGAAGCTGGAGCGTCTCTGTTGGCGAGTGAGACTCCTGTGCTGTGAGGGCTTCTGGGGAACCGCGCTTCACCCTGTAATTATTCTGAGGTTTCATGCTGATTTAGAGCAGGGGAAGGAAGGAAGCAAATTCCTTAATTAAACACTACTAATCTCAGGTCTTGGTATCTCCATGCACAGACTCTTTTGATGAGCTTTACCTGTGAGGCACTGGGAGGGCAGGCGGCAGGAAGCCGAAGGGAAGGAGTAAGAAGTCCTTAGGCTGGGTCTATGGCAAACAATGGCTCTGCCTGGCGTTAGGGCTCTCAGGCTGGATGGAGGAGCATGCTGTGCGGTGGCCAAAGCCACAGAAAGCTAAAACTGGCATTTCTGGGACTGTGTATGCAGCTTAAGGCTGTGCTTAAAGAAACACTGAAGTTAGGATTTAACATTTCCCTTTCAGGTTCGGCGATTCCCCTTCTAATACATTCACTAAGATACAGCGTTTACTGTTGCTTTTGTAAAAGTCTGATTAATACTTAGGGTAGTTTTCTATTAAAACTCCCTCCTAATTTCGTCTTCTGAATCCGTATAGATTCCTGCATGGGTTCTGTATCTGCAAGTTGGATGTTTGCAGGATTTGCACCTCCAGGTAGGATGTAGCCACACGTGCCCAAAGCTACAGGAAAACAAGATGCGTTATATTTCATGGGTAGCGGAAAACTTAAGTTCAGTTACTTTATTTTGGAAAAGCTGGTTTTTTTCTGCTGCCTGTAGCAATTTTGACCCTCACCTCTCATCTCTCGGTTTGTCCAAGTCCAATAACATTCTGCAGCCCGTCTTGTTTTCTGGTGCTGAGCGCTGTAATTTGCATCCTTGGCATAATTGCACTCATTCTGGTGGTACTTCATTCCTGCTTTGACGTTGAGGTGGGTTTAAAGTGCAAAGGTGAATATAGACTTTCCATCTTTCTTCTTCCCAACTTCAGCAGTGAGGGGGGGGTCCCAGCAGTGGATCCTGCTGTAGCTGGTTGTTGAGGCTTTAAGAGTAGGCTTGTCAGTTATTCCAATAGAGCTCATATGACTAATGTCATTTCCACAACTTTCCCAAGTATCTGCCAGTTTGTCTCCTCTCTTTCCAGTCTATTTGTTAAAACATGTAACTCTCTGGCCTGGAAAGATCATTTCCTAGACATTTCCCCCCTTGCAGGTAATAGCAGGGAAGAATGAGTACGGAGAGAGAGCCCATGAATCTGAAGGGTAAGGCTTGATGGGTTTGGTGAGCAGGTACGTGACGGCTGAGCTTTCACCTAAGGAAAACTTCAAATCTTTCATTCCCTTCAAGAAAGGCAAAACATTTGGAGGAGATCCTGGGGCAATGCTCCTTAGATGTGATTTTCCTGAGAGCAGACCTGAGAAATCTGGGTTGATGGGGCTTGGTTGGTGTGTCCCGGCAGCACTTTGGAATCCCGGAGAGAGCAGTTTGCTCATTCAGATCTCGTTTCAAGGACAGTGCTGAAGAGATAATTCACTCGGTTGCTTTGCAGAGAGCACCAAGGGTGATGCTGGCTCCTTTAAAATGTTAGAAGTCTGTGTCTTGGTCAATCTGACCTATTTAGCAGTGAATTAGGGATGATAGTGTCCTACGACTGAGGTTCCTGCAGAATTAGGGTTGATAGTGTCCTATGACTGAGGTCCAGGCAGCTTCAATGACCCCTAAGAAATAAGTAGTATGAGTCCACCTGGTCACTCCCATGTGAGACATGTTCCCTTGGGGCTGGTTGAACTTTGCAGAAAAATGGGGTTGAGTTGGGAGCAGGGGGTTGGGAAGGTGGAGTGAGGAATATGAGCACCCAAGGACCAGAAGATTTAATACCATCATGATTATTTTTTTTGGTGTTGCAACGGATTCAAGTGGTATTGTCCCTTGTGTCTTTAAAGTAGTCTCGTCTCTAATCAATTTAAAAGATCAAGTAACTAATCTACCCCTTGGAGTGCATCTGTCGTGGAATTTAGAGAGGCACTAGCACTTGAAATGAAGCTAATTATGGTAAAGTAACTAGTGTTCTTCAGGATGACGTGTGTGTTTTATGTGATGAGGAAATAGAGTAGTAGTTGGTTCCAGAACCTCTTGGGCTTGGGGGGAGTGTGAGGAAACCTGAACTTGTAGGGGAACAAAATGAGTTGCGTTGGCAGTTTCCCAGTGCCTGGCTCTTTGAACGCCTGCTTTGGGCACTCTGTTTGCATTTACTCCTTTAATTTCATCAAATGAATTTATTTAAGAAAGCTGAAAAAAACCCCAAAGTCTTACGTGTCTGCAAAAATGCCGGTGAGGTTTGTTCCTTTAAAAAAAAAAAAAACCACCACACAAAAAACCATCCAGAAGCATGTTGGTTGAAGTCTTTGATTTTTCTAAAGCAGGAAAAGAATAAGGAAATAAAATATATTTGCAGATTACTCTGTACCACCGTAGGCTGCTTCTCCTTTTACGAACAGGGGAGGAAAAAGGCTTTGGTGGCTTCCCTGATGAAGGTGTATGGTGAGATCTTCACCAGAGAGCAATTAGCAGGCAGAGCTGCGAGGGAAGCTGTTAATGAGCGAGCGGGTGAAGTGCCAAGGCACCACTTCCCCGGGTTGGCGTTTGAGGCTGGTGCAGCCTGTCCTGCCGTGCTGTGCGAGGGGGCCGAGCAACGCCCCCACGGCTGCCTCCTGCGGGCGTTGGAGAATCGTTGTTGGGTATTTGGGCCTATTTTTTCCTTTTTAGACGTTTAAGAAACATATTAAATTAGTTGGTGAATCTGTTAACGAAAGAACAATGTAATATAGTAGTTTTAAGTGAAATTTTACACTAATACTGAATTTAGTTGCTTTTTTATTTTTTGCTGGATCTGAGCAAGACATAGCTCCTGTCCTTTAGGAGCAGAGAGGGCAGTGAGCTGGAAGGGGCACTGTCCCCTGCCTCCCACCTTGTTATAACCTCCGTTATATTTGTCACTTCAATCTGTTTTCCTAGAAAGGGAGGCGGGTGGGACCAAACTAGATGTTTGTGGGGTTTTTTTTCTTTCCACCTGAATTATATTTAAGACCTTTACCTCCCTGACAAATACGGCTTGAACTCGGGCGTGAGGTTTCAAAGTGAAATGAATTCTTACAAGTTTTGTTTAAAGACAACCCTCATTCCCAAACCCGACATCCCCCCCAAACCCCAGGCGGGGAAGAGGAGTGGGAAAAATAGGGTCTGTTTTCTCTTTTTGGACAGCCATGCGGTTCCGTGGGGCTGAGCTGCTCACGGAGAGGTGATCCTCTGCGTTCTCTGAACAAAACCTCTTTGAGCAGGAAGGAATTCTTCCCGGGACGTTGCTATATGTGTGTATGCAGCTCCGAGTTCCGCAGACTCTAGTCCGTGTGCCTCTCTGCCATGGAGGTGTCAGTCTTTCCACCGGCCTTTCCATTTACCAAATATAATCAAACTGTTTCAACTGAGGGATAAAATAATGTTGTTCGCCACAAGTTGCTCTTGTAACAGAAATTCTCGCACAAACAGTGTTTGCCACTTTTTGTCCCCAGGATGATTGAGGAGAGTGGGAAGAGGAGGAGGACGATGGCAGAGAAGAGACAGCTGTTCATGGAAATGAGTAAGTAACAAATCTGAAGGCATAATGTCATTTATTCTTCGCCAAGAGCATCATTTCCCACATCATTTACATCTCATTTCCACGAGAGCGTTGCCTCATCCAGTAAGGAGCGTCCTGGGTGCTGGTCGGGAGGAGGGGGCAGAAGGGGGGTCACAGCCCCCCAGAAGGTCATTCATTTCTAGGTTCCATGAAGATCCTGTTTTAAGGAACATTCGCATTTCCCATATATGACAATATCTAAAGTTTGTGGACAACTGTTAAAATAAATAATGACAACAGACAGATCACCCTTTAGCTTAAAAAAAAAATAATAAAACAAAATGTATATAATGGCAGCACAATGCTGCTATGACTCCAGAGAGAAGCGGTTTAGGGGGTCTTGGGTTGTTTGTTTTTTTTTTTTTTATACAAGACCATTCTCTGAAGGAGAGACCGTAGTTGTTACTAGGAATCAAATGCCTCTCCAGAGAGAATATAATTATATAATTTTAAGGAGTGAGGTGTAACCTTTTAAAAAGATATGTGCAGTTAGAGGTAAAGGATTGTATGTTTGTATGGCATCATGTTATTTTCCTTCCCTATGGGAGCACAGGGCTGACTGAAACTCCCGGGTTAGGCAAGAATTCCCATTACAGGCTGATGAAGGTCTTTAAAAGAGATAGTATCATAATATATTTGTGCTATTTTATTGAAGGAATCCCAGAGCAACATTCTTACTGTGTTTATAAACATCTTATAACTTCAGGAAGTGTCATCCCTGGCTAATGTGGATTTGCTTCTTCTCACCCGTGACCTGGCGTGGGTGGTATTTCTCCCCCCTTCTCGGCTCGCTTGGTCTCGGGGGTCAGAGTGGGGCCCCTTTTTGGCTGGCTCAGCGTATGGCACAGGGCAATCCCTGCAGCCCCCACCTCCTGGGCTCCTCCGCCGCCGCTCGGTCTCACTGGAGCCGAGGCGACTGAATTGAGTGTGATATCCTGGTGAAATCTCGTGAGGAAAATGGCAATAGCACTTCTCCACTCTATTTTGGCTGGTGCACAGGAGCAGGACATTTGTCTCATCACTTCAAAGTGTTGTCTTGTGATCATTTAGTACAGAAACTGAATGGCTAGTTTTTAGCTTTGGCTGAATTGGTATAAATATTTAGAATTCTTCTGATTATCGTTGTAGGAGTTGTCTGTCTTGGCAGTGGTTGTGGTGCTTATCAGTGGAGATGTGGGTGCACAGCCGTTCTGCGAGGCTCATTAGGGTATCACTAAGAGAAATCAAAGGTCTTCAAGCTTCTTCAAGCAGTCCTCTGGCGGAATATTTCACTATAAAGTGAACAACACATAAACATTTTCCTTTCTAGGTGAGCTTCATGCCCAGAGCAAATGTGCAACTTGTACAGTCGATGCTTTCAACCATTGGGTTGACCAACCATTGGGTGTTGGTCAACTACAACACACAAGTTTGCTGGGGTGTGGAGATAATTGCCCCCATGAGACAAGCGTAGCCCTTGGCATTCGCCCTCGCTGGCCCTGCTACCCCCAGATGTGTTCCCAAGGAGGAAGATCCTTGGGTTTGCAGTGCTTTTGGAGCTGACAGGCACAAATTCTCTGCGAGGTGGTCTCATTTCTCTGAACTGCAGATCCGAGGGCACTCAGCCTTGTTGAACCTCATGAGGGTCGCAGGGACCCGCTCCTCCAGCCTGTCCATGTCCCTCTGGATGGCATCCCGTCCATCAGGCCTGTCACCAGCTCCAGGGACATGCACCCAATGAGAACACATATGGGGTTTATCTTCTGGAAGGGTATGTAGAAGATGGAGCAAGACTTTTCTCAGCCCAGTGGCAGGGTATGAGGCTGTGGGCACAAACTGAAACAGAAAATTCCATCCGAACGTGAGAAACCCCCCCTTTTCCTGTGAGAGCTGTGGGTCTGAGCTGCAGGGACTCTCTGGGAAACACCTCCCATTTATCTCTGGGTGGCTTGGAAGAAGAACCTTGTTGAAGCTTTTGTGGCAATGGGACACAGGAGGACAAGGACTGAAAAAGGACAATTTTTTGGTTTTGCATGTAGCAGTTAAATGACCTTTTCTCTGTGTGTATATATATACACATGTTTTATATAACTTTATATACATATATTTTACACAGACGTAGCATTTTGTGAGGTCTCACTGTCTGTGGAAGTGCTTTCTGTGGCTTGAGAGACAGAAGCATGCACGCCCTAATTGAGAGGTTTGAAAGAATATCGCATAGAAAATACAAAATTACCTATTTTTGTTGTAGCCTTGGATCTAAACACTCCAGCTTACGTTACTCGGCCACACACTTTCCTGAAATATAGGAGAGACTAGTTTTCTAAAGATGATAGTGTGAAATAATCCAGCAGAGTTTGTTGTACCATTCTCTCGGGCAGAACGCTCCCCAGGTGTTGGCTTCTCTCAGTCATGGGGAGCCCTGGACTGCGAAATCAGCCTTCTCACTGGTCTTACTGGAGTCTTTTCACCTCATGAGGAAGAGAAATAGTCCTTGTATATCATTTTGGAGCCACACTGCACAGGTCTCTGAGAACACGCAGATGCTTTACCGTTGTATTTGCGAGATGGTAATGGAATATCTCAAAGACAAGAATACTCTGGTTGTGAACTTTGCGGCTGTGAGGCGGGGGGTGCGTACACAAAGGTAACTCAGATGAGGCATTTGCAAGCTGGTTTCTGCATCCAGGATGTAGGAGGGAATGTGTTACCACCTTTGAGCAAGTCCCATTGACAGAGCAATGGGATGCCTCCCTCAGGAAGATGGGGGTTTGGGTTTTTTGCTTTTCTTTTAAAGTGTCTTGTAGAAGTCAGGATTCTGAAAGCCCCAGTTACTCCAGTTCTCTGCTCCTCTAGACTCTGGTTTTTGAGAGGAGTAGAAAAGGCTGCAGCAGATGCTGCTTTTGTGCCCTGCTGTGGGAACACGAGGGGCGCAAGAGCCGTGTCCCCGTGCCATTGCCCGTGTGCCCCGGGGTTGTTTCAGACTGCACCTTACAACTCTATTGATTGTAGGATGTAGCTGGGTAATGGATAATGGATAATGCCGGGTAAGTGTGAGCGTGTGAAAGGCATTTGGGTTTGTGATTAATGGGATTTTCAAGACTTGACTCGTTGGCTGCTTCCAAGTTAAAATGATCAATACTGGACTTTAAACCAGTATCATTTCTCATCCCCACATCGTTCATCATCTCGTTTGGCCAGTGTAGGGGGTACACGGGTGTGTTTGGCAGAGGGTAGCACACCCTTCTGAAATGGCCCAAGTCTGTCATGTTCAGGGCAATTGCTGGAACTGGTAGATGTGGTACCACCTAGTGATGGATAATAGTGTTCTAATCCTTCCTGATGGGGTATTGCTTGAAGGTTGGGGAGGGACTCTGGATGAGGGAGGGGAGCCCTAGGAGGAGGGGGAAGGGTTTGACCCTGAAAGAGGGGAGATGGA
>JAOXNO010000024.1:120125665-120136148 GCA_028565335.1 Limnodromus scolopaceus
GGTGCTCCATCCCTCTGATCATCCTCGTGGCCCTCCGCTGGACCCGTTCCAACAGATCCATGTCCTTCCTGTGTTGAAGACTCCAAAGTTGGACACGGTACTCCAGGTGGGCTAAATATAAAATCATTAATATCCAGTAGCCTTGATCCTTCCCTCTGAAAATCCTTTTTGTATATATATATATTTGCTGTTCAAAGCTGGAGGGAATTAACCAGGTGAGTCTGAACCTCAAAAAATTGTCACACTGCACCGAAATGTGCCGTGGACCCTCCACAGGTCACACCATGTGGCAAAACACAGTTCTGAGAAGGCACCACTCCAGACCATAAACCCGTTCCTGCCCAGATGCTCTCACACAGCTGTACAGAAGCGCACGAGCAGGGCTGCCAGGAGTTTTTACTATAGCCTTGGCTTTTGTCGGACGGGTAAATCTTGTTCTCCTCAATGGCCGCTGGAAGAGAGAAGCTGAGAAGGTCCCCAAGTGCAGGCAGGGAGTCCAGACCAGCCCAAGGAGAGATGCAGGGAGAGGAGAAGCAGGGATCTCTGCCACCACCACCAGCCCCTTGTTTCCCCACATTAACCTTCCTGGGAGTGGGAAAGCACTTTGTTTGCAAATGAATATAGCACAGCTATGTGCCCGCTACATAGGGAAAAAAAGCTGTCCGGCCAACTGAAGAATAGAATCGGGTTTCTTTTCTCGCATCTTACCAAGCCTATTTAAGATTTGCAAAAAGTAGACTTGATGCCTCTCGCTTTGTTCTCGCCAGTTTTCATCAACCCACTGCAAACAGGAGTGTAAAATGTTACCAAGCTATGTGTGAAATAAATATACTATATTCGATACATAATAAATAGGATGAAAGCCAACAGGGAATTAGATCGCATTTTGATGTAGGCTTTGGGACCAGAGTCACGTAAAGGACTTCAAAACCTGAAGCCCAACTCCATTTTGTGTTAAAAAATTCAAGGAGAAAATTTAACTGATTGTTCATCTCTCATTCAAAAAAATACTGGGGTTTTTAGATATATAGGAAAATTTTTAATTTTTTTTTTTTTAAGTATTTGCTGCAAATGAGTTGTTTCCAGTTCAGTATAGGGGAAAAGAAATAAAGGAAAGCTTCACTGAAAATTAGATGAAACTAGGCAGAGTTAATTTGGAGGCACATTGCCAAAAGCAATGCAGAAGAGAGAGTATTTGGGCAATCTGAGCCACAGCCCCGGCAGAGCGGTGGGTCCCTGTTTCCAGCGCTTACGGGACAGAACCCACACCCAGGCACCACTGGCGAAGAACTGCCAGGAGGAGCAACTTGTCTTGTTGACTTTTAGCTCCTTTTACTTCAGTTATTTAAATGGCTTAAAGACTCATGCAATAAAGACTCATAAAGACTCAATTATTCTTCATTTCTCTGTACTAAACTGGTTTAGTCAACAATTGACCTTGATTCATTGTAAGAATCATTGTATCCGGTTACATCTGCTCTTGCAATTTATTGCTCCTCTTTCATCCATGCTTTTGACCAATACTAATCTACTCTGGTTTTCATTTTCTAGGCATCCCACATAGTTCAGAAACTTATTGATATTCTGGCTTCACATGTTCTAATTTATTTGACTTTTTCCTAACTATCACTGCAGACAAAGGCAGCTTTATTGCAGAACAACACTAATTGGAAATGGAAGAGCGCTACTTTGTTAGATTTTATTATGAATTCCTCTCCCTCTCTCCCCAAAGCAAAGTTTTTCTATTATGTATTTTGGATTATATACCCCAGACTAAAACCTGCACATATTTGAGCATCACCAAGCAACAGCACGAATCCCAAGCAGAGACCAGAAAAGCCACAATTAGCAGCTGCCGAATTTGCATCAGCTGGTAGCGGAGGTAAACCACACCATTGCCAAACATGGTTTATCTGTCAGCGCAGCCACTGAGAGCTGAATTAAATCAGACCAATTATTTTTTTCCAATTAGGAATGAGGAGGACACAATGGGCAACCATGCCAGGCATTTTTCTGAGGGGGCGTCAGATGGAAGCAAATACGTGAGCACACGACGCAGAACAGTGTGCCAGAGACAGTGCAGAAGTTGTAGCTATTGAGACATTGATAAAAAGAGATTAAATAAAGTTGCTGGGTTTTTTAAAATCCATTAGGTCCCTGGTGGGAGAAGAGAGGAGAAGATGTGGTCACTGAATTTACCTGCTCTAGCACAAAACCCACATGTCTCAGCAGGAACCTGCTGGTTTCCACACATCCATCATCCATTCTATCAGAAAGGAAGCTGGGATTAAATCCACCCTCCTGCCCTCATAACTGAAAAAGAAACTGTAAACGTAAATGAAACATCAAGCTAACAATTTGGGAATCAGGGGTCGGTCATAATTTCTCCGTTTGATCTAGGTTTTTTGGCAATTCTTTAATTTATTTTTTTCTTTTTCTTCTAGTTTCTCATCTTACCAAATGAAATCATAGAATCACAGGATGGTTTGGTTTGGAAAGGACCATAGAACCCCCCCAGTGCCATCCCCTGCCCTGGGCAGGGACACCTCCCACCAGACCAGGTTGCTCCAAGCCCCCTCCAACCTGGCCTTGAACCCCTCCAGGGATGGGGCAGCCACAGCTTCTCTGGCCAATCTGGGCCAGGCTCTCACCACCCTCACAGCAAAGAAGTTCTTCCCCAGTTCTCAACTAAATATTAGATATTATTAGTCTTCTAGAGAACAGACCATTTGCTGCTGAAACCACATGCTCTGGGTGGGAGTGGAGACTGCTCTGATCAGCGATATTCTTCTCCTTCATCCTTGATGTGAGGCTCCTCTGTCCCACTGTGAGAGCCAACTGCAAACAAATCGCAGGTCTTCTTCCACTCAGGGAAGTTTCATGGAAAACCTTCCTGTAAAAGATTGGTGGCCTCCAGAACCTCCAAGAAAATATGGATCCTTTCTCTTGGAATCAAGGGTCGCTGATCCAAAGCGGCTTCTTAAATATATTAAATAAAATCTAGATGAACACAAAGGGAAGGAAGGAGAAATATGCTTAGGTCGCCAGTATTTATTGCAAACATACATCAAAGATGGCTTTTTATAGAAGTTAAGGTCAGAAAACATTAAATCAGCTGGTGTGACCTCCTATATCTCATCGGTCATTAGATGTCACCACCTTCCTTCTCTGCTGAGCCCAGACATCTGTATTTAGGAAAGGTTACCCCCCATAAAGGCACCCACGCTTGATTTCCAGGGGTTATCAATGTGTCTCACCACCCTTGTCTTAATTACCAGCATTGATTAGGTGCTCGCATGCGCTTGTGAGATCATGGCTTCCTGAGGTTTTTATCTTTTGGCATTTTTTTGAAAATTGCTGTGTTTTCCCAAGACCTGCAGGAGCACTTGCTCTGGATTTATTTTGCTGGGATACGATGGCTTATTTTTAACTTCTGTGCTCCTTCTGTCGCCGCTGAGGAGCGGTGTCTGCTTCTGCCACGCTATAGGCGGTTTTTTACCAAAATTGCATAAATATACATTTTAAAAAAATGTGAAGATGTTGAACAGAAAACAGGTTACATCATTTTTTACAAAAGGGCTATAAAGCTGAGCATGTTTGAAATGCATCTTTCCCTTGATTGTTGCTCTTCCGTGAGGTTTTGCCTTTGGGTTCCACTCCTGCTCCGTGGAATTCGCCTTCCCTTCCCAGCGAAGGCAGCACCTTCCCGTATTTTCTGTAGTCGTCTTGATCGTGGCATCTGCAGAAGGAGGATGCTTTCAGGTGTCTCCACGCGAGTGGTTGGCTTTGACTGAGACCCCACGGGCATTTTCTTCGCAGTCTGAGCCTGAAGCTCGTTCCCAGCTTTCGGACCCACGTCCCTCGCAGAATATTTACTTTGGGCTCTTTGGTGGGTTTTTTTCCTGAAGCATTTTGGCCACTGTTATATTGGAGAGCTGAGAGCAGAAGGGCTTGGGCGATGCACTTGTTTTGGTTGCAGCTTGCCTTACTCTCCATGACTGAACTAAATTCTTCTTTATTTTGAATTCTTTTTGTGTGTTTCCATGGTAGGCTGAGAGTACGTGCGTTTTTTGCCCGCTGAGAAAAATCTCTCCTTGATTTCAGGCTGGTAGAAAGTTATTATGATACTATCCAGCAAAATGAATAGGAACCTACAAGTAGTTGGATTATAATTCTGGTATTTTACTTTGAATTGTTCTTTATTCATATTCTTCATCAGTCTTGTAGTGATCTTTTTACAGTATTAGGAAGCTGCTCTCACCTGCTCCTTGGGAGTGCGGCGTTCTCGAGGCACTACGTTATGTCACCATGTTATAGGATACTGTCAATATATATTTAATAATAATTTCTCATCTTATAATACTTGTGTTCACAGCCATGGTTCTGGAAATGCTGCTGTTAATCTGGGACAGAGTATGGAGCTTGTTGGAATTCCTTTTATACTTGAAAAAGGAGTAAAGACCTTTTTTTAACACTTAAGCTATTGCTGCTGAGGCTGAACAAATGTCAGTTAAGAATCTACTTTTTATGATCAAGATAGTAATGGAATAGGGAACCAAGGGAAGTTGCGTCGACCTTTTCTTTTGGATGCCTTAGATCCAAACTTGTTGAAATCAGGCTTTAAGCAAACCCAAATGGCTCGTCTCGATGCTGGAGCAAGTGGGTGAAATTTAAATTTTGGGTTGTTTCTCTGTGCAGGAGGGCAGGTCACACGGTGGGATAATCTCTAGGTTTTTTACAATTTATCAACCGTATATTAATTTTTCTTTTAGTTCAGAGCGCCCAGGGCTTTGCGTTCAGGCGTGTGTGTGTTGGTGAGATGTGTGCTTGTGTTCCAGTCGCTCGGTATTCCTGTTCTCCCCCTCTGCTGCCCTTCCCTTTGGGATCCCCGCGGCTCCCGGGTGCTGTCCCTGGCTGCTCCGCGGGCGCTGGGCTCCGAACCCGGCGCCTGTTAAATCCCTGCGTTTCCTGATGTTGCTGAAACCTGGCATCCTGCTGGAATGGGAAGACATCTGAGCTGCTGAGGACTTTAAAATGTCTTTATGGCAAATAACTGGGGACTTGGAGTTGTACAAAGGAGAGAAATTATCCCATCCCATCGTTAATCCGGGGAGGATGTGCCATAACTGGCTGGGAGCAGCCACACGGGCGTTCTCCCCCTGAAAATCAGCTTTTTAATCTCCGCGTGGCGTTCCCTCTGTCACGTGTGCGTTTTCCTCTTGATGAACATTGTGTTTCGAAGAGGTAAGTTTTGCACTTTTCCATTCGTTAATTCAGGGGGAAGAAGGTGGTGAAACGCAGAGTGGAGGTGGTGGTTTAAAGAACTTTGGGGCACGGGCACCTCCCTCCCTTCACCTTCACACGGATCAAAAGGGGGCAGGTTAAAAAAAAAATAGATATATAAAAATATTCTTAAAAAAAATTATTCCCAGTGCCTTTGTCACCGGACAGTTCACCCTCTCGACCGCCAAATCCATCCTGAAGAGGTTTTGTCGGGAGATGCCGGGTCACGTGGCGGCTCCGTTTCCGTAGAGACGGCGCGGTGCCGGGATGCTGCCGCGGGATGCCGGCGCGGCGGAGGACCGGGGAGGCGTTCGCCAGCACCGCAAAGGTTTGCCGGGTTTTCCATTCGTGGCTGGGGCCTGAAATCCTTTGCTGGGGCACGTCGGTAACGGCGGGAGAACTTCTCCAGGCACCGCCGAGGACGTCCCCCCGCCGCGGGGTGAGGGTGTGCGGGGAGAGGGGTGCCGGGGAGGAGCAGCAGCCTGACCCCGCTGCCGGCTTCCATTCCTTCCTGGCTGTTGTTAAATTGCGGGAGAAGCTCGAGGAGGGGGGGAAACGGGGGTGTCACAGCAGAGGGGTCACTCGCCGAAGGCTTCCCCCCCAGCTCTGCCCTGAGTCATCCTCGCCAGGGCAAGAACAAAGTCATTATGGAGTGACATCGCGCTCGCTGCCTTGTTTACAGGGGGAATTATTATTAACGGGTTGTTCATAGCCAGGTGACGTTCTAGGGGAAAGCGGCAGGACTTACCGTGAGGCTGTGTCACCAGAGGCAATATGCACATTGCAAATGACTGGAAATAAATGGGGGTGATAAGAAAGTGGGGGGGGTGTGTCGGTGTCTCTGCTGGAGAAGGCTCCTCAGCGCTTCTGGTAGAGACGCTGCACACGAATAAATCTGCTATTACATAAAAAAAACCCACAACAGTGAAGACTTCATTTTAAAACTGCTCAGAAACAATACATTGTAGGTATTTTCACTGGGTGTTGCAGCACTCAGGGATTTATTTTCCTCCGTGCTCATATTTCTGTAAAATCTCCAATATCGGTGTGTTTTCTTGGGTCTGTGGTTGGTTTTTAACTCCTGGCACCTCTGGTTTGTGTCTGCCCATCCCAACACAAGCACACAGCTTAAACTATTTAATTTTTTTTAATTACTGCAAACCATGTAAAAACGAAAATAGTCTGTTTGTCCTTCCTGCTGCTGAAATAGCCTCAGTTGGCAGTTTTTTGGAGGAGAGAGCAGAAAGGTGACAGCTCTGAGCCCCAAGCGGAGCGGGGCTGAGCGGTGGGAGGTCGTTCCCTGGCAGTGAGCGGGGAGGGATGTGTTATCCCGGCCAAACGCCTTCAAAAAGCTTCTCTTTGGCAAATATCGCGGCTGCTATTTTGGGGTTATGCATTTTTAACCTCAGTTGCTGTTGGATTATCCATTATGTTGTCGTTAATTATTTTTTTCTGCTTTACTTTGCACCACGGGAGCTTCGGGCTGCTGTACTCCTAAGTGGCGTTAAGAAAATTAGTCACGGTTAAAAAAGAGGTGGAAAAGCTCCGTAAAGGCACAGAGAAAACTCAGCTTAATATTTTAAAGGGAAGAAGAGACCTTATTTCTCATTCCTAGTCCACAAATAAAAACCCACTCTTGAATAATAAAGAACAGGGATTGGCTCTTTTCTACTCTTTAAAATAAAAGCGAGAAAGGAGGAGTAATTAATCTGTGATATCTACGTGCAAATTGTCTTGAAAGTTGCTGAGATGATTTGCACCAGAATGGGGTGGTGAGATCCGATGTAATACTGGGATAGTTATGTCCCATTTTTGTAGGAAAAGGAGTGTTGGCTCAGCATATCCACGGATGTATTTGCCCTTGGCGCTCTCATTGGAGAAGTGCTAGTGGCTATTTTTAAACAATTCCTAATTTTTCCTTATAAATACGCTGTCAGAAAGTCTGGCACGAGGAGGAGCTGCTGACAGTCACCCTGGCCTTGGAATTTTACAGAAGTCTGTGCCGAGTAAGGGTTGGTGCCCTCCTGAAACTGTGTAGGCTTATCGTTATTTTAATTACAAGGCAATAATTCTTCAGGAATATTTAACCAATCCTATAACCCGGCTGTGTTAAGGAACTGGGGAAGTGTTACGGGAACTTTTCCATCCCGTTCTCTGCCGTTCGGGGAGAGCCACGAGTGTGTTCCCACCTTCAAGTTCGTTTCGTCTGCACAATTAATTGGTCTGCGTGTCCCGTAAATGCAAGTTACTCACTTTTGGTTTGGTTCTTTGTTGTTGTTCCCTGCTCGGAAGAGAGCCTGAGTACGGACCAGAAACTTAGATCTCTCTTCTTTACCGAAAGTGCGCTTTGACTTTCAACAGACTTTACTTTTCATATAACAGTAGAAATAATGCGTAACGATTTCCCACTTTTTGCTGGAGGTTTTTGGTAGTTTCTGGGGGGATCTCGGAGGTAACATCAAAGACAAACCAAGCCGGTCTTGGCAAAGCTGCACCAGGTAACACCCAAGGGAGACTCAGCCCCGTTTCAACAGCAGCCAAGCTCCCTTGCGTGAAATGGAGCAAAACTTGTCTTTTAAATGCCTGTTTTTTCCAATGCAGTCTGTATTTTTTCCCTGCTGTTTCCTCTGCACGACCTGCCCGTGAGGACAACACGGCGTTGGGCACCCCGAGTCCCTGCCTTCAGCTTTCTCTCTCCTTTCCCTTACACAAAAATAAGCAGTTTTAGTCCTTTTCCGTTCTTCCTTCTCTCGGGCATCGCTGGCTCCCGGCATCCCACACGCCAGCCCCGGGAATCCCTCGTGTCACTGCCCTGAGCAGGGGGTTTGGTCTGGGCAAAGCCCAGACAGGACCAAACTGAGCAGCTTTGGCTCCAGGCCCCACCGGCCTGTGCGACAGAACGGCCTTTTTGTTTCAAGTTGAAGAAATCTGATCTGAGATGGTTTCAGGCTAGAAATGGAACTCCAACAATTCAACTCTCCTTAAAAATTTCTCATTGTAGCAGCATGTTTTAATTATCAGGGTCTCCTCTATAAAGCAAAGTAAGACTTTTAAACTATTTATACAATCACAGAATCATTTAGCTTGGTAAGGACCTTTCAGATCCTGGAGTCCAACCATCAACGCAACACTGGCAAACCCACCACTGACCCGTGTCCCTCAGCACCACGTCTGCCCGGCTTTGAAATCCCTCCAGGGATGGGGACTCCACCACTGCCCTGGGCAGCCTCTTCTAAGGCTTCACAACCCTTTGGGTGCAGAATTTTTTCCCAGTATCCTACCTGAACCTCCCCTGGCAACACTTGAGGCCGTTTCCTCTTCTTCCATCACTTGCTACTCTCCATCCTTCAACACTTTCCCCCCTTTATAAGGAAGGAAGGGTTGGTTTCTTGTTTCTTAAGCCAAACTCCTACCCAAGATTAAAAAAAACCAAAACCCTCTAAGGAAATATTAAATATTTTTTTGGGTTGTGCACAGAATCTCTCAAAAACGTATTTAATATTATCAAATATTCTCCTACAAAAGTTGCCAGAGACCCTCCTCTCTTCTGGGTGTTTGTAGTGTCCCAGCGTGGTTTTTAGCCTGCGGCTGAAGCACGGTCAGCATTTTGGAACGTTGTCTCCTAAGTCCTCCTGCCGAGATACATCAGAAACCTTGGGCTTGACCCTGGAGCCCAGCCAGGGACAGTGCGGGGTTCAAGGGGAGAAACCTGGTGGCTTGGCTGCGGCCGGGGCTCTGTGGGAATTCCAGGGGTGGCAATGGCCCCTGCATGGGGAGGTGGTGGAGTCTCCATCTCTGGAGACATTCAGACCCCGCCTGGACACATTCCTGTGGGATCTGCTCTAGGAAGACCTTCTGTGGCAAGGGGTTGGACTCGGGGGTCTCCAGAGGTCCCTTCCAACCCCATGTGATTCTGTGCACGCACGGTTGCAGACCTGCTGTGGTTTTGATGTGTAGGTGGTGAAAAGGAAAGAAAAGCCCAAAAGACAAAGAAGAAACCCTTGTTAAAATGCAGCGGGTTTGTTCCTGAGGTAGGTTTGTGTGCTCTGAGCAGCTTCCCACGGCCTTGCTGACTCTGGGAATTCACTCTTTCTGAGGTTTCATCGTGCAGTTTATCACATGAAGAGAAGGCACAACGTAGCAGGACGACAGCAAATGATGTGTTGCGTTGGTTCCCCCTTTGGAAGGGACCCGTGGCACCTCGTGGTCGGTGGGTGGCTCTGAGAAGATGGGCCTCAGCTGCCACCAAAGTCTGACCCTCCATTGGCCTAAGTTGCCTCTTGAATGTGGCTGGTGATTCCTACATCCGTGTCGGATGGATTTTCTTGTGTTGTAGATTTGTCTTCAGTCATTGCAAGAAATGGCCTGTGTTTATGGCAAACAAAAGTTTCCAAAACGTTTCCTACTGTGAGGTTTTTCCCGCAGGCATTTTGGGCAAAAGAGCTCAAAACACAGATGCTGCTGCAATTATTCCCTAATCCAGAGTTCACAGAGTCCAAGTGAATCATCACCGATGTTTAAACCTCAACCACAAATACAACAGAGACCAGAAGATTTCTTTGAACGACTTCCTGTGCAAAGTAGAAAATACCAACAAAAAAATCAGGCATTTGATAAAAAGCATTGAAGTTTCCGCTCTGAAGACCCAGCTGCGGGGGTTGTTCTGTGCTTTGGTACACTTTGGCCACCGCCGTGGCTGCTCTCTGGGTTTAGCTGTACCTCGTGTGCTGTGGTGTGGTCTCGTTAGAGAGAAATCAGATTTGTGTGTAGGTTGCCACCAAGTCACCACATAATTGTCTGCTAAACGGGCGGTTTGGAATCAGGGTTCCCTCTGTGAAAAGCGTGTTTCCCAGCTTGTCCTTCTGCCTGTGGTTCCTCACCGAACCCTCCCTGCTTTTCAGCCTCCCCTCTTGACTCATAGTGCCTAAAATTGAGTGTAATTCCGTGAGTGTTCTTACAGAGCCAAGTGGGACAGAAACCCCTCAGTGCCCAGAAGATGCCCCCCTCCTCCTGCCCATGGTGGGTGCCCTTGGCTCCAGCCTCGCACCAGGGATGGTTCCTTCACCAGCTGCCAGGAGCACTCCTGCCCTTTGCAGTCATTTGCCCAAGATGAAGCCCAAGAATGAACAGGTTGCCCAGGGAGGTGGTTGAGGCCCCTTCCCTGGAGACATTCAAGGTGAGGCTCGACAAGGCCCTGGGA
>JAOXNO010000024.1:120206026-120217776 GCA_028565335.1 Limnodromus scolopaceus
CTGGAACTGGGGAGCCCAGAACTGGTCCCAGTGCTCCAGATGGGTCCTCCCCAGGGCAGAGCAGAGGGGGAGGATGACCTCCCTCCACCTGCTGATCATGCTCTTCTTGATGGACCCCAGGAGACCATTGGTCTTCTTGGCCACAAGGTCACATTGCTGGCTTGTGGGCAACTTGTTGTCCACCAGGACTCCCAGGTCTTTTTCCTCAGAGCTGATCTCCAGCAGGTCAGCCCCCAACCTGTCCCGGTCCGTGGGATTGTTCCTCCCCCGGTGCAGGACCCTGCACTTGCCGTGGTTGAACAACATTGGGTTCCTCAGTGTCCAGCTCTCCAGCCTGTCCAGGTCTGGCTGGATGCTGTCACCTTCTTCTGGTGTGTCACCTGCTCCTCCAGCTCTGTGCCATCATCAAACGTGCCAAGGGTATGCTCTGTCCCCTCAGCCAGGTCGTTGATGAATATGTTGAAAAATATATTTTAAAAAAAAAAGATATTATAAATATAGATGTTTATTTTGTGTAGGTAGGTGCATAGATCCATAGACAGACGTTGGGGAATGGAGATCCTTGTCCTGGCTGCTCCCCAGCTGCCACCCCACACTGGGGAGACTGGGAGGACCTGGGGGTGCGGGCATCGTGCCTCTCTCCCTCCGTTGCCATGAAAACAGCCCTGCGCTAGGATTTAGTCGGGGGATTGTATTAACGCTTCGGAAAGGTTATTAGCCAGCCCGACTAATGAGACTTTGCTGTATTCCTTGGCGTGATTGTTCCTGGAGGGGGGGCGCGGCGGCTGGAGCCCATGGCCCCGGCTGATGTGCCACCCAGGACAGGGAAATTCAATTTTCCTGCAGGAATAAGGTCAAGAGACTGGCTTGGGGGCGGGGGGGTGTCTGATTTAGTGACCTTATTTGCAGTTTTAAATATTTTCCTCAAAGAGTATCTGCGGCGAGGGGGTTGGATTATTTTTAGCGCAGGCTTCGATGGAGCTGGAATTACTCAGGCAGCAACAGCAACGGGTTCGTTTGCAGCACCGGGAGGATTCTTCTCCTCCGCTTCTGGTTAGCATAAACAATTTTGAAATTAATAGTAAAATGGCAAACCGCAAATGGCGAGACAGACCCGAATTGTGGAGAAATGCCTGGCAGGGACCTTACAGCCCGGGCGCCTGCAGTGGTGATGCTCGATGCGGAGCAGGGACGGTGGGGAGGGGGATGGCTCCCCCGGAAAATAGGATTTTTGGTCCCCTTGAGCAGAGCAGCGTGGTGGCTTCCCCACCTACCCCATTCCTCCGCCCCAAGGACAAGACCCAACGGTCCTGCACCAAACCGGCTTAACAGCATTCCAGTCTTTATCACAGGTTACAGCAACTCCAACAGAGGTGGTTTAGGAACAGGCAGCAACCGGAGCATCCCCTCCCGGGGTCTCCTTCAGACCCTCCCGAGCCAGCTCCTGTCTCCCCCCCGGGAGCGTAGGCTCCAGGAGCCTCCTGCGGAGCAGTTAGGAATTTCGGTTGGGAAAGTTTTCTCCCAAGATCAGTTGTCAAGGGTTTCCTGTTAAAATAGAAAGACATGGAAATTGAAATTCCTCTATAGTTCATTATTTCTGTCCTGAATTAATTACCATTCAGCCTTCCTGCAAGGGACTCCGGTCTGCTCTCGGCATCGAGCAGGAGGAGGTTGCTGGGGCTTTTGAGAAGGGGATGAGAATTCAAAATTATCCTTAAAAAATGACAGGGATATTTGGGGGAAAAAAATATAATTCTGTTCCGGTGTGTAGGAAGGAATGTGTGCGCTGAATATTGCGGAAAATCAGCTACTCAAATATGAAATGCAAAGGCTGGAAGGACAGAAGGCTGGAAGGACAGCCGTGCTGCAGAGAGCACCAGGGGCTGTGGTGGATCCCCAAGCAAACATGAGTCAATGCTCTCATTGTATTAAAAAGAAAAAAACCAAACCTAGAGATGACTTTGGGGTTCACTGTACCCACAAAGCAGCCCCCTACTCTACCGTCCCTCGCTGTGGTCCCACCTGAAGCAGGAGGTCCACCTCCAGGCTCCAGCTCTCCAAAGAGACGCGGCAAGTCCCAAGGAGGTGGGTGAGGAAGCTCATCTTGGCTCACCCGAGGGGGCTGAAGGACCCGAGTGGTTCTGCTGGAGAAGAGAAGACAGAGAGCGGGTTTGGAAGGCGTTGGACACAGAAGAGATGGGAGGAGGGAGGAGCTGCTGTCCTTGCCCTGCAGGGCCGGGCCACGCCGCGGGCTCCACTCACTGAAAATTTCACTTAGGAGCTTCATTGAGCCTTCAGGAAAATCTGGATGAAGAGGTTTTTAAGAGCATGTCGGATAAACATCTGTCAGGAGGGGATTAGGAAGAGTGGATCCAGCTGTGGCGCAGACGAGGTGTTTTCTCGCAGCTGCCTTTTCCTGTGGTTCTGCTCAACAGCCTTTCCCTGCACCTGACCTTTCTGAGCAGCCCCTTCCATAACTCCTGGCTGCACAAAAAGGGCATGAAATTGCAGTAAACACCAGTTATTTCTGTTGCCTCAGTGACAATAGCTGCGAAGTCTTCTGTAGCTCTGCAACGTGTTGGTCCCACCATAGAAGAGGAGCTCCACGACCACGTTGGGGACATCCATGCACACAAAGGGCTCCCTCTTGCTCCAGCAGCGAGGACAGGGCAGGACATTGAAGTGCACGTGAAAACTGCAAAAAAAAAATGGGGAAAGCGATGCTAGAAGAGGTTGTGGTGGAGGAGGAGGCGCACCGCAGGAGAGTCAGGCAGGACCTGTGCGACACCTGGCTCTGAAGACCAACGCCAACCCACCTGCGATGGGATGTGCCCTTTGGTGGTGCGTTTTTTGACCATCATCTATTGCTTAATCTGTGCGTTGTCCTTTTTCTGCTGCCGCTGCCCACTGCTCACTTGGTTCATCAGAAACATTCATTATCCTCCTCAGTGAAACCCTCTCAAGGAAGGAAATCAGGCGTTCTTTGGCCAGGCCTGTTTCCAGCAAAACCACCTTGTCCAACATCCGCGATGTTTTTCTCATCTCCTCCCCACCGTTATAAACTTGTGGGTTTGTTGGTTTGTTTGAGTGGTCTCTGGCCGAGGATCCCTGTCTGCCCGACCTGCCCGCGGTTCTCCGTCACATTTCTGTGCAGAATATCATCTGCGCTCCTCAGGACTCAGAAATTTCCCCCATATTTCAAGACCTTTCCAAACAAAATTAACCCCAGCGCAAGGAGTGTCTCGGCTCCTTGTTTTCGGGCTCCTCGACGCTGTGCGTTGAGTTGGCTCAGCCCCAAAATGAGCAGAGGAGTGTGAGGCTTTGGGGTTGTGCATACGCGTGAAATACTGAACACAGATGATGCAGGCTCCAGGGATGACCTGTCCCTCCACGGAAAGAGTAACTCCATTTCCTACTTGATGGGGTTTTTTTGGTGAAATATGCAGAAAGCGTGTTTTTCCTTCCCCGCTACACAATATTTTGGGGTGACGGTGCAGGTATCAGCAGAGGTTACTCTGCCCCTTCAAGCCGGGTGGTGTCAATGTGGTTGGACAATGTGGGGACACAGAGGGCCTGAGGAGCTGGATGAGAAAAGAAAGCCTCGGGGGGGTCCGGGAGGCTCAGTCTGGTGTCTTCAAGGTGTGGAGAAGACCTGGGTGAGGAGAGAGGGGCTTTTGTGTCCGAGAAAACCCCTGCAGCAGGGAGAAGAGCTCCAGTTCCTTACAGGGAGCTGTAAAGGCTCTTCAGCTTGAGCCCCACGATGCTTGACATGAGGACGCCGGGCTTGAGAGCCTTTTCATCGCTTTTAAGTAAAAAGAAAGGAAAGCGCAGTAAATGTGAATTAGACACCGCATGACGTGCAGATGAGAAAGCCGTTGCCTTTCACTTTCTAATGAAGACCCCCGGCTTCCCCTTGGAGGCCGTCTGACATCCTCTGCCGGGCTTCATCTCCTGCAGCAAGGGCGCGGGATGAGGAGGGAGAGCTGTGGGCCACACGTTCCTGTTCTCTCCTATTTTTGTTCTGCTTCTGCTGTATTTTCTGGAGTTAGTTATTTGGGGCATGATGAGATGTTTACTTGTCTAAATCACTTATCTCAACACCCTTAGCTCTTTGGTTTTCTGTGCGTACAAGATCCCTTTTATTTTAATCTGTTCGTAGGAATATGCTCCATAATCAGATGCATTAAAATCAACGTATGTTTCCTGAAAAGCAGGACTTCTTAGTTTCTCAGTAAACATCTGTAGAGGTGTAGGGCCTTCTGGGGGCCTGGGCTCAACTTTCTGCTTGAAGCAGGGCTGCTGCTGGCGCTACAGCAAGTTGATTCTGGCTTTGAGTAGCCAAGCCTTGAAAACCTCTAAGGGTGGAGGTCCCTTTCCTCTCTGGTGACCTCCCCATGAAGAAGCTTTTCCTAATGTCTGTGTGCTACAAAACCCTCTGGTCAGGGTGGTGTACGAGCTGCTTGTGTTTGGCCTGGAGAAGAGGAGGCAAAAGGCAAATCCGGCTGTAATCTCCTGTCTCCTCACGGGTGACCAAGGATAAAGCAGAGCCAGAGCCTTCCCAGAGGTGCATGGAGAAAGCAAGAGGCGATGGTCACACATTGGCTGGGGAATTCCAGCTGGATTCGGGAAAGAAATCCCCAGGAGAGTGGTTAAACTCTGGAGCACCGCTGCCCAGAGGGGTGGTGGGACCTCCCTTTGGAGGCATTTTCAAAGGCCAACTGAAGAAGACCCCGAGCAACACTTTGAAGCTGAGCTTGCCCAGTAGAGGAGGTTGGACCTGGCACCCTCTGAGGCTCCTTCCGACCTGAATTTTTTAATGCTTTTTTCATCCCGTTCTCCTTTAAAACTCTTCTGTATCCTGGTGGTTGTAGGAGATTTGACAGCAAGTCATCAGAGACGGGGGGGACCTCCAGTTGAGCTGCTGGGATGAGGGGGGTGGTGGTGCAACAGCATTTTGTGTACCTGCTACGGTCACCGCTTCCTGGACCTCCGTCGAACTGGTTTTAATGCAGAGACCAGAGCTCTGCCCCTTTTCTTTGGGAAATATGAAGGTTTTTTTAGGTTGAACTCTTGTATACAAGACCTGATAAGCCGGGGCCAATAAATCCAAGTCAGCTCCCAAACATTTCAGGAGCTGGGTCAGAGGTTTCCTTCGCTGTTTTTCTGAAGTGAAATCCATCTTCTGTGTCCTCCCTGGTGTGGTTTCCAGGAGGAACATGCAACGAGCCAGTAATTCCCAGGATTTTCTAAGGCTGCAGCTCCAGCAGAGCCAGGGAGGGGTTTACAAACCTTCTCAGATCTGCCCCTGCTCTGTTTACAAACGACATCCCGGAGTTCCTCGTGCCGTGAGCTCCGCGGTGGTGGCCCTGGGGAGACCAGGCTCTTCCCCAGGCAGAGCTGCAGAAGCACTGGCCTGAGCTGGGAGACGGAGACACGGAAACTTCAGCATCTTCTGAAACCACAGGGATACCCTCAATTCCAATATTTGTTGGACACTGCATCTTTCCTTCCATCACTGCTTTGCCCTCAGCCGCTGGAGAAGGAAGGCTGTGAGAGGGATTTATTGACCCCCCCTTGGCGACACCATCTCATTCAGCCTTGGGAGCCATCCCCAAGGGGACCCAAGGACCCCCTGCTGCCTCCAGGCTCTCCCGGTTGATGTCCCACATCTGCAGAGGCGTGGTGACACCCAACTGGGCTTCCTCTGCCATGGGCCAGGCCTTGGCACCATGCTGTGGCACCCATGGGTGGCATGGTGGCTACCATGACCAGTCACTGGGTGCCACACTGCTCCCTTTGCCCCCACCCCAGGTTCTGCCTTTGTTTCTCAGTCCATAAAGCACTTTCTAGGACAGGGCTGGTTTCATCCCGGGCAGCGTGAGCCCAGCTCTTGGTGAGGTTCGTTGTCACCATCGATGTCCTTGTCTTCAACGCATGTCCTCAAGCATCCTCCTTCAGGTCCACCCCCAGGTTCCTTGGGGCTGCGGGGGCTTTTGGGGTCCCACAGGCTGGGACAAACACTGTGAATGGTTTGGAAACGCCAGCTCATACCCACTTATATCTGCTTTTTGGGTGTGCGTGCATCTCGGAGAGAGGTCACACGCTGTTTTTCCACACGCATCATTTTTCCACAGGGCTCATCGTTGGGTGCGGAGGGAAGACACGTGAGTGTGTTAAAAGTGCATGAGCTATATAAAGTAGAAGAAGAGAGAGATCAAATTGTAAAATAGGTATTTTATTTTATTTGTTTTTTCATTTCATTTCCATTTTATTCCATTTCCATTTTATTTCTTTTTATCTGGAATTAGACAAAGTAAGATATTAGCAGGTTCTGAGAGCCACGGGCAGCCCCAAGCCTGAGAAGCTCCCATCCCTCTCCTGCGGGTCTATGTCTATGCCTGTGCTGGTGCTGGGATTACATCTACCCACTGGACACAACCGTCTTTTTGGCTCCAGCGTTACCTGCAGAGTGTGCTCAAAAAGTCTGACCCAAACTGGGGGCAGTGGTGAAGACCCCCCCAACCCTGAGGTTGTTTCTGGTGTTGAATGGACATTTATTGGCTTGGAATTTGGTGAATGTATCATTCTGGATTTGCTCTGGACTCTTTCCTTCCTTCCTTCCTTCCTTCCTTCCTTCCTTCCTTCCTTCCTTCCTTCCTTCCTTCCAACTTCCCTCCCAAAGCTTCTGCCCATCATGTCCATGGTGTCAGCGCTCCTTCTGGGGTTCAGGTTCCGCAGCACTCGGTGGTTGCCCCTGGTCTCCAGGTCTTTGATGCTTGGTCTCCATCTGGGCCTGGGAAAGCTCCATCAGCGCTCAGCCCATGTCCGGTTCTGTCCCGAGCAGAAGGGAGTCATCCTCCCCAGAGGGATCCAGCCACAGAGACTCGGGCAGGTCTCCTGGCCCCTTCTAGACCTTTTCAGGTGTCTTCTCTGCTCATGGGAGATATGGCCACCTGATGGGGATGGTGAACTTGGAGAGATCTCCCGAGAAACTGTCCATAGGGAGATGGGGTTCTTCCTTTCCTCCTAGAGGTGCAATCTTGGGGGGCCTTGTACCTCCCACGGCAGCGCTGCCAGTCTCGTGGCAGATGCTGCACAGGAAGGTTTGGTGTTGAGGTTGGCCAGGAGCTGCTTGTTCATTTGTCTTCTAGAGCAGGAGTGAGAGGTGCGTCTCTCCTCACCCAGGGCCTCCAGCCCAGGTCGACCTGTGAGGTTTTTTTGTTGGCTTTTCCAATTTACCTTTTTTGCTTTTCCACTTCTCTCCCCTGTCCCACTGGTGGGATGCTTCTGGAGAGCTTCTGGGAGCTTCTGGAGCCCATGGGGAGCCAGTGCAGTTCCCAGAGCCTGTGGGGGTCCCAGTAGGGTCCCAGCGCAGTTCATGGAGCCTTTGGGGTCCTGGTGTGGCTCCAGGAGTATGTGGGATCCCAGTGCGGTTCCTGGAGACCATGGGGTCTCAGTTGTGTCCCAGTATGACCCCTGGAGCCCAAGAGTTCCCCAGTGCAACTCCAGGAGCCCAGGGGTCCCAGTGGTGTCTCAGAGTGCCTCCAGGAGCCCGGGGGGTCCCAGTGCCGCTCATGGAGCCTCTGGGCTCCCAGTGTGGTTCCTGGATCCCAGGGGGTCGCAGTGGGGTCCCAGTGGGGCTCTGGCAGCCCCGCGGTGCAGAGCAGTGACGTTCCCAGCCTTCAGGGTTTCTCGAGAAGGTGATTTTCAAGCCTTCACTGAACCGAAAACTTTCAGATCCTCCTCCCGGTGCCGAGCCGGGGGGGTGCGGGGCTGGGGCTGGCCGAGCGTGGCAGCGCCAGCCGGGGGGGGCAGCCCCGTACCCCCTCTCTGTCACTCATATGTCGCTCACCGGCGGTTCTCATGGTCACCACAGTTTCCAGGAACCACGTCGTGACACGGGTGAGGGACACCCCCAGCCCTTCTGCGGGTGAGGGACGTCCCCAGCCCCTCTGGGCCACATCTGGCCCATCTGCCTGCCCAGCGGCTCGAAAAACTTAGAAAAAATAATAGATTCAGGCATTTGGGCACTTACTCTAAGAATATAAATGCAGAGAGCGTGTCTCAGAGATAAATGACGGTGAGAAAAGGGTTTCCGTTCCCACGGGGCTGAGGCTGGGGGTGCAGGAGGGTGTCCAGGTGCTGCCCCCCCCAGCTGGTGCTGCGTTCCTGGGGCTCGGGGTCCCCCCATGGTCTGAGGAGCAAGAACATCTGCAAAACCCACCATGGGCCAGATGTGGAGGTGGTGGGATGGGTTGAGTTTGCTGCGCGGGGTCCAATCTGCCCCCTCGGGGTCCAGGGGAATGTGTTTTTGGGGCGAGGGGGTCGGCGGTGAGATCCCGCTCTTTTTTTTGGAAAAACTCTTGTTTTTCCAAATAACAAAACCTCTGGGCGGCTTTTCCTTCCCAGTCCCCCGGGGAGGTCGGTCTCCCGCGGGTAACTGGAACACGTGCCCAGGGCCCACAGCCCAACCTGGGGAACAAGCTCCAAAACAGAAGATAAACCAGAAGATATTCCCCACCCTCCCCTGGCCCCCCCTGGGAAGAGGGAGCTCTGCCTCCGGCGCGGGTCTCAACGCGGGGTTTTCTCCCCATTTTCACTCTTGGCTCACGCACGGGATGGTTTTTGCTCCTCGGAGCGGCTGCTGAGGCTGATGCTCAGTCTTGGAGAGGGGGTGAGGGAATGAGCCGGTTCCCCCAAAGCGAAGCCGTGGGGTGGGTGGGCTAGTGCCACCGATGGCACCGTGCCGGGGCTGGCAGCGCCGGGCGCAGGGCAAGCGCCTTCTGCCACGTCCCTATGCAAATCCCCGCTCGCCGGCCCGCTTCCGGGCAGTGTCGGGTTGGGGTTTTTTTAAGGTTTTATTTGAGGTTTCGGTGCAGGGAAGGGAAGTGCTGGTGCTGCGTGTGCCTTTTCTAATGATTTTACCCTCGAAAGATGTCATTTCCCTCCTGCAGCCCCGTCCCCCGCAGACACCCCCGTCACGGGAACGCTGCACTCGCTGCTTTAACCCCCCCTCTTATTAATGCGGTTTCAGAATGACAATTTCACACATGGCTGGGCTTTCACCGTAATAAGAAATATCAGCTTTGGGCTGGCAGGGATTAGTTGGAGCTGGGGACATCCCGGGCAGTGTCCCTGTTCCTGGGGGTGTTGTGGGTCCCATGGGACACAGGACCTTGGAGCAGGGCAGCTCTGGAGGGCAGGGATGCTGTGGCAGTGCGAGGACCATGGGATGCAGGACCGGGAGATGCAGGACCACAGGATGCAGGACCAGGGGCTGCAGGACTGGGGGATGCAGGACCAGGGGATGCAGGACCGAAGGATGCAGACTGGGGGATGCAGGACCGGGAGATGCAGGAACAGGGGCTGCAGGACCAGGGGATGCAGGACCAGGGGATGCAGGACCAGGGGATGCAGGACCGAAGGATGCAGACTGGGGGCTGCAGGACCAGGGGCTGCAGGACCAGGGGCTGCAGGACCGAAGGATGCAGGACCAGGGGCTGCAGGACCAGGGGCTGCAGGACTGTGGGATGCAGGACCAGGGGATGCAGGACCGGGGCATGCAGGACTGTGGGATGCAGGACCAGGGGCTGCAGGACCAGGGGATGCAGGACTGGGGGATGCAGGACCAGGGGATGCAGGATCGCAGGATGCTGGCGGTGTCATTGGCGGTGTCATCAGCGGTGTCACCGCACAGCATCACCGCTGCGCCGGCCGGGTTGCCCCGGTAACTGATGCACGTCAAAGGGAGCCAACGATGAACAGGCTTTAAAAAAAACAACAAAATCAACAAAAAGGCGATAAGTCAAACGGCACAAACAAACCAGGTATTTTCTCGGAGGGGCTGTAGGGCTTTAATGCCCTTGGTGTGTAATTATTTATGAGTGGCTTTCCTTTAATCAACGGCAGCGCAGGGACCGCGCTTAAATATAAATGCAGCCACAGATCGTAAACCCTCGCCAGCGAAGCCGGGCAAAGCCCATCAGTGACAGCTCTGCAGCCGAGCAGGGGGGCTCGGGGGCTGCTGGAAGACAGGAGTGGCTGCAGAGAATAACCAGATTGTGGACCATAGAGTGGGGCTGTGGCACCGGGAGCCGACGCTGCGGGGAAGGGCGATGTCTTTGGAGGGTGGATGGTGGGGGGCAGCGGCCCCCGAGGGCGAGGGGCCCGGCCGGGCTGCGCAGACCTTCTGCCAGCGGCCGGAGGAGGGGGATGGAGACCTGGGGTCCCCTTCCCTGCCCGTTGAGGTGCATCACTCCACGGACACCACCCCATTCCCCCTCCGGCTGCACCAGGCACCGAGTCCTTATGTGAGATGGGTGTTTTGGAAACAGGGAGCCAGTAAGTGCCTGTGGTTAGTCTCCTGAATTCACCTCCTGAATTCATCCCCTCCTCAAACCTTCCTCAGTCCCTCTCCTTTCCCGCCTCAGCCCGTGCTCAGAGGCTTTGCTGGGGCAGAGCCTTCTTTGAAGCCAGCGGAAGTTTTACCCGCATGAATATTACAGGAGTTTCCCCTGAGCCTTCAGCCCGCAGGGAAAAAATTATTCTCTTGTTTGTTTGTGATGTGCGGTGAGATTCGGCAGACACTGAGCCCGGAGGCAGCACCTGAGAGACCCTGGGGACCGTCACTCGCCCTCCGTGGGGAGCTGGAGGGGGGCACCAGGAGCCTTCTCAAGGAAGGCAGAGCGTGCAGAGCTGCTCGCGGGGCTCTGGGAGCTGCATCACAGGATCTGGCTGGAAGGAAATGTAAAATAATTTTTAAAAATTAAAAAATTACTATTTTAGTAATAAATAAAATATTTTTCATATATCAAAATATGGAAAGTATATTAAAATATATAAAAATAAAAACATAAAAATTAAAATATATTTTAAATCTATAAAATATATTTTAAAATATAAAAATATTTTTTAAAATATAAAAAAAATATATAAATTAATTTTTAAAAGGGGCTGGAGCTTCAGCAGAGCCTCGGTGGCACTGCGGATCTCAGGGGGAGCAGCCCATGGGGAAGGATGAGTGGATGCTGAGCGGTTGCAGATCCTTCTAGAGGGAAGGTCACTTCCACAGGTCTGGGAAGGTCACTCCCTGCCTTCCCGGGGCTTTTCCCACTGGGGTCTGAGGTGTGATGGGATCAGCGCAGGGTGCGGGATCCTGCTCCGGAGGCGGCCCGCCTGTGGGTACCACACGCATCCCGAGGCGTGATGCTCGGCGCCCGGCGTGCCACCACCACCGGCTCCTCCCACACCACCCCACCCCCCCGATCACGCATCACGTATTACTCAAAATCGAGAGTGTTTTGGTGAAGCATCTTCTCCTCATGCGCCTTTTTTTTTTTTTTTTTGAGAATTATTTTTAGATTTTGACCCAAAAAAAAAGTTTGAAATGTGGAACCTGTGTGTTTCATGTCTCCCGCTTAGGCGCAAGCCACAGGCTCGGCACAGTCCTCTCCCACCCACGGGGCCGGCCGCCCCATGCCCATGCCCGTCAGGTCCACCTCCGCCGGCTCCACCCCGACCCACGTCCCGCAGGACACGCTGGCCAGCGTCGGGGGAGACCTGCAGGAAGCTTTCACCCAAGGTGAGTGTCTCACGGAGCAGAACCACCTCTGGAGGTGTCCTGCCTCGTCAAAGAGGGGACATCCAGAGCAGATACAAGGATGAAATCGTTCACCCTGAGGGTGGTGAGAGCCTGGCCCAGGTTGGCCAGAGAAGCTGTGGCTGCCCCATCCCTGGAGGGGTTCAAGGCC
>JAOXNO010000033.1:0-34098 GCA_028565335.1 Limnodromus scolopaceus
CTGGGCAGCCTGTTCCAGTGCTCTACCACTCTCACAGTAAAGAAGTTCCTCCTCATGTTTAGGTGGAACTTCTTATGGTCAAGTTTGTGCCCATTTCCTGTTGTCCTGTCCCTGGGCACCACTGAGAAAAGACCAGCCCCGTCTTCCTGACACCCACCCTTTAAGTATTTGTAAGCATTTAAGATATATTTATTACCAGAAAGTGTGATGGGCAGTCTTATTGCATATTCCTGAAATATTTTGCTTTGCAGCAATATATTTAGAGCATTTAAACTTGAATTGTTTTATTGAATGCGCCTCATAAGATTATCATACATTATTTTTTATTTAGATAGCATCTTATCTTATTTATACCTTTTTGGGCTGTGATCTGCCTCTTTTGGGAGGATCCCTGTGTGACAAACACCCCCCTCCATCCCCTAATCACCTGCTCCTCTGCCACATCATCACTCCCCCAGTGACATTGGGGTGCCCCAAATGACATCACCACCCCCACAGACACAAACACACAGAGCCTTTTTATTCACCCAAAAAAAAGGCACACAACAGCCAGACCCAGGGTTGGCCCCTTCCCCTCAGGGGGCTCCACTACCTGCTGCAAACCTGGGCTGGGGTATCTATCAAGCAGCATGAGACACATACAATGAGGCATCTGATAAAAAAAAAAAATCCCCAACTATAGTTCAGCATAATAAAAAATAGCACAAAAAGTAGAGGAATTCCTTCAGACAAAGGACAGTAGCTGAGCTACAGGAGGATTCTAGGTAAACTGTTCAGCTCAAAATACACCATATCCTTCAAAAGCCAGAGTGATTTGAACTCTTAAAGCCAGTGTTAAGACTAATTGATGCCATTTTGAATATGTTCTTAGCATAACAGTAAACCCTCTGGCTGGTGCTGGGAAATGCCTGGCCCCTTCTTTGCAGCACAGTGCAGGGAGATCACCCTGCGAGGGGCAGGACCAGAATCAACGCTGATGGACCCACCACCGCAGCTACAGCCCTTGCGCTGCTGCTGCTCACCTCACATGCAGCTGAGAGGGAAGGGTAAAACCTTGAAGAGCACAAGGAACAATAAAGAACAAAGCTCAGTCATTCACTTTATACTGAAAAGGTGTGCCTATGCTTATATACATGCCATAAAAATACTTATACTATAAATGTATTTGACTTTCCTCTTGCACTAACTTAACTTGCACAGCTGTGAATTGATAACATTGCACTATCTATCTCCAAAATTGAGAGCTATAATTTGACTATGGGTCAAAGAGAGACATCTGGCTGGTTGCACTGCCCAAGAAAGATGTTACTGAACTGCCGGGGAGACACACTACTGAAAGTGAGACAGAAATAAAGTACTTCAGAGTACACCATCAAAACATCACAGGAAAAAACGTGCAACATTCAGTTACCCCTCTTTTTATAAATGTACCACAAATACCTAACTGCTTAAGTATACATAATAAATTGTATAATACAGCTATTTGGCAGTTGCAGTTTAAACAATGCAAGTCAGTTTGTAAATTATACAATTTTAGCTTTTTTTTTAAAAAAGTTTTATTTAGCATAGAAAAATCAGCAAGATAAGAGATCCACCAAATGGTTTTACTTTTGGTGGGGGGTGTGTGTGTGTGTGTCTCTCTGTGTCAAATCCCCAGTGCTGCAATCCATCAGGCTACCACATGGGACTGGCATATTTGTAAAGGCTTTTGGCTGGGCTGAACATGCATAGGAACATTGTCTAATGTTATCTTGCCTGTAACAACCGAGAACCCAAAGGCCAGTGATGCCACCAACTGTTGGGAGACATGCTGTGCTTGGGCCTTTGGGAGGAAATTTAATTCCTTCCAAGGTTACAGAAAAAGGACATTATGGAAGCAATAACTCACCATAACCATATCAGGACTCGCAATCACTAGTTACAAGGCTACTGATGCTTCTTAGGAAAGCCTGGAAAACACAGAAGCAAAGCAAATTTGTCTCACTTTTCTCCGTATCTCTTTTTTGACCTCGACTGCTTTTAGGACAGATGCCAGTATCTCAGTGAGGTTTTCCAGTACTACTGTAAGATATTTTAAACACTTATTGACTGAAAAAGCATAAAGTTTTTGTCATGAAAACAGTGTGTTTCTTCTGATTATCTGCACTCTAATGAACAGCTTCTGCCATCTTTTAGTACAAAATTATTTTCATAGTATCACTCGGCAGTAAGCGCACAAATAGAGAAGATTATGCTTTCAGGAAGGGAAAATAAACAAAGAGAAGTAAGCTTTGCAGCGGCATAGCATGCTCCAAAACAGACCTTCTTTTTAGTATTTGTGTTGAAATATTTCATTAAAAAAAACCTATAGGAGAGGAATTGGCCCATCCTTAACGTTAACATCAAACTCCACACTACAAGGGCCTTAAGAAGAACGCAGACACACATCGGACATGTACCTTGTACTTGTAGAGCACTCCGGATCGTTTCCTTTTCTCCCGTACTGTCTCAGCAGAAGAAAGGGCAACCACAGAGAAACAGTGGCAGTTGACGTTCTGCTGAGAAAGGAAGAAAAAAAAAAAGAAAACCAAACCTTTAACATAAAGCTGCGTGGGAATCTAAAGCTTCCTTCTTCTGTGGAGGTTTGCGAAGACTACAGTGGAGGAAAAAGTATTTGGCATCATCTTTAGTACAGTTGTTGATACAGGCCACTAGAGCTTTGTATTTTTTTACACAACCCTGCCTTGTTTTGACTCATTGGCAGCTTGTTCCACAAGAGCCACTTTCCCAGATACACACAGGTGACAGACACCTATGTACATTTTCTTGAGCCTACATAGAGCCAAGGTTCCCTCACCCTATACATCCAAGTTGAATATTTTTGTTGATAAGCACAGCAACCCACCTGTCCTTATGAACTGCCTCCTTGCAAAAAAACAGTGATTTTTTTTTTTTCCAGGCTGTTTCTCCAAACGGTCAAGATCTTTTAAAACTGCTATTGCACCACCAAACCTGCTCAGGGCATGCTCCAGGCAGCGGACACCCCTGTTGCAGGTGTAGTAATTAACTTCACTTGTAAGAGAGTAGTGAAATATTTATTAAGGTGAAACAGTGATTCAACAAAATTGGTAGTAAATGCAATAGTGTTTTACGAGATTTGATGTCAAGGTACACTCTATTATCTACTGCATAGAGGACAGGGTCAGACAAGCTGTCAGAGAGACCCTCCCGTTGAGTCAGGAGGTTCAGAAAGGACCCCCTTGCTTTCTAAACTCCTTCTGAAAGAGGAGTCTGGGTGCAGCTGGATGCAATCCTAGTCCCAGACTTGGTCAATGGTTTATCTCTAAAGGATTATATATGTGCGATCCACCCTTTGTATTAGCTGAGATTTCAAAGTTTAGCAGGCTATTAGTCACTTACCAAGAATCTGTTGCGGCAAGGAATCACTCAACCTTGAGGAGTAGAACCTTAAGCAAGCGTCCCCACTCAAAGGAGATCCCGGCATGCAGCCATACAGGAGATCTCAAAGGGGTCTTGGGCTGTCCACTATTTATAGAGTAAGATAATTGACCAAAAGTCATATTCTCATAGGAACAAAATATCTAGGTCCCCAATCCAGACAGTGTTTTGGCTGTGTTGCCATCCATCCCCCAAAGTCCAGGTGCAACTCATTGCAACTCCCACTGATGGTTATGGCTTTAGCAGGAGCTGGGGGCAGGGAGGAAGAGAGGGAAAGGGGGAGACCACACCACCACAACCCCATCTTGCTCCAGCCCCTGCTTGCCACAGCTCTGGCTAATCCAAGCCCTGACTCTGCACCAAAGCTCCAGTTGATTTCACCTCCTTCTCCTTAGGAGCTCCAGCTATTTGCAACAGTCTGGGCTTCTGACATAGGCCTCAATCAATCACCATGATAACTTGATTATTACAACAAAACATCACAGCTGTACATGATATAAATACCAATCAGTTTTTTATTACTGATTACTTAAGATTTATTCCAAGCAGTGCACTAAGAGCAGGACTCGAAGAGGTCATGCAGGGTCTGAAAAGCACCTTTCCCCCTAGAGAGCACCTCAGATCTTGAGTTCAGCCAGGTGCATGCCAGCCTCCCAAACTTTGGGGTCTGATGGGACTGGATCCCTACCTCCAGGGAGGTTCCATGCACTCTGCACACCCCCTGCTTTCCCCTGTGGCCCCCAACGCCCTCCAGCCTCCCTCTGCAAAACTGGCCAAACTGGCTTCTGCTCTTGGCCCCCAAACCAACTAACTTAGGGGTCCCAAGTTGAATACTTTTGTTAAAGGGTACAGCAACTGCCTACATGCAAAAAAAGCAGTGATTTTTTTCCAGGTCATTTCCCCAAACGGTCAAGATCCTTTCAAACTGCTGTTGCAACACCAAACCTTCTCAGGGTTCCTCCCAGCTTTTGACTGCCCTTGGATTTACCAGGCACATGTTCTATTCCACCTCCCAACAGCAAAAGTATGGCAGCTCTCAGACCAGAACGTAACTCTGTGGTTCCCCACACACACTGTGCTGTTTGACGAGGAGCACCCAAGCAGGGTCTTATTTTCTCACACTTCGGGGCAGTGGCAGGAAATCCAAACTCTGCTACACAGCAAGGATCTGTTTTCCTTTTTGATCCCTCCCTTGCGGATCATCTTCTCCCCTCCTTGAGCCTCAGGGACCCACTGCTCCTAGATGCTTTGACAAAAGGGCAAACTGTCCACCCAGTACACTGTGGGTTGCTTCTGCAGATGCAGATCTGCCCAGAGTGTAGAGGATGCTGGTTCAGCTTGGGACTCAAATCTACAGAGAAAAAAACACACCCCCAGGCAATGTCAGCTACATAGATAGTCCGTATGGCAGACAATGGCTTCAGACAGTCCTGCCTGGTGCAATTAAGTGCATTTTACTCCTCCCTCTGACTGCCAGGATGAGTTGGCAGCGGGCAGTGTTTCCAGCCAACACGTGTGACCCTCCTGGATCACCTCCATCTACCTGCAGTCCCCTACCTCCTTTTCTTCTTCCCAGATACATTTTATGTTTTCCAGTATAGACTTCACTCATGCTAAATAAGAAAGGTGGGAGGGGATATTTGCCCTTCCTGCAGTGTTATCCCATATATGTCAACGGCCACTGGCACCACCTGTTGCTTGAGAAATCCCACTGCTCCAGGCAAAAAGGCACATCCAGCAAATGACCCAACAAAGAGGACAAAGAAGGAGGTTGCTCTGATCTACAGGCAACAGACATGCATATACTTTACCCATTAAATAGGAGGCAGGTGGGGGTAATGCAGATACCACAGTCAGAAAGAAAAAAAACAATGACAGCTTATTATTATAATATTCCTTATCCTAGCAAAGCACTCAAGAGTACACCAGTAAGGTTTTTTTGGTTTGGTTCGTTGTCTCATTTTTTGGGCAGAGGAATCAAATCGCCCAGGACTTAGGCTGTGCTGATGTGTCCATTAGCTACAGCCTCCTTTGGGGTGTAATCACAAAACCTCAGTCAACATCACCATTCATTTGTCAAACTTGCAAAAATGCATCCTTTGGTATAGAGGAGTAAACAAGCCAATATTCTGCCAAGTTTTGCCCTTCTCTTTCCCCCAGTGCTGACAATAACTACACACAGTCCCAGACAAGGCTCAAGAGGTGCGTGTCCAAGTTGAAGTGACTTACTGCAAGTTAAACAGAAGATAAGCAAAAGCATCAGTGACTGGAACATCCTCTTGCTTCCAAGACAAGACAGATCATCCCTCTAGGAAAAAGGAAAGACAAATGTTACTCAAGCAATTAACTAATTAGCAAGTTAAGCTAATGGCTGATTACAGTCCTGAGCTTCATACAGCTGCAGATACTTGGGGATTTATAAGGAGCAGTTTCAGGTTCTTTCATTTCCTCCAAACACTGGGGAAAGCCATTTTTCACCAAAGTCCTTGGCAATTTTCCCATCAGGCTAAAAGCAACTACTAGTAACAACCAACAAGCAATCAAAGACTTGTGCAAGATTAAGCCAGCCATTTTCTGGTTACATAGAACAAATTCTGGAGCAGGGCAGCACTTGGTTATTTCTCTTCACAATCAATGTTGCACGCTTCTACTAATATATACTCGTCATAAATGAAGCAATCTCCTGACCAAAGGCCCTAGGTGCTCTTACAACTGTAATACTAAAAAAACCCGGCCTAAGATCCTGGACTCACAGATTTAGGTTTCCACCTCACTGATGGCAGAAAGAGGAATAAACCATCCTCTCCTCTCTATGATGTCATCATCACACCAATGCAGCAGGAGGCGGGGGGCAGGCGGAACCATAGCCCTCCACACCCACCCCAAATCAAATCAAGAAGAACTCATGCTTTTAGGTTCTCTAGGAGTGCCATAATCAATGCCAGCCAAAAAGCAGTCTCCTGACTTCTGAATTTCAAAGGTTCACAGACTCCAACTGCGATCTAAAGCCTAAGGACTTAAGTCTGCAAGGTTGGATTGGGATTCCCCTGAAAAATACTTAAACTGATTTCAAGGGCCTGATGTTCCTGGACACATCAAGAATATCACAAGCTCACTTCATTTCCTTGTAGCTTTTTGTCTCTTACTTCCCCCTTCCCTCCCCAATTCGTTAAGTAAAAGAAAAAAAAAAATCTTCATTTCCCCTGTAGTAGTATTAGTAGTATGCAATAGTAGGTTCTTATTCCATCTCAGAAAAGGATTGGACAAGAACACTTAGATCTAGACTCAAATTCACACCATTAGAAAAGCTTTTAACAACTCTATTGACAATCCTTCCTCTATCCCCCTTCCATCAGCAGAGGCAGTGAAACATTAGGCCAACAGCAGGAGAGAGGGGAAAGACAAGGAGAGCCTTTTAAAAAATGGGCAGAACAAAAGGTATGATGTAGACAGACAGAGGAGGGACTATGTTACATGGAAAGCACAACCCCTGCCTAAGGGCACAAGGGAAACCTCACATTGCCAAGGGTTAGGCAAAGGCCTTAAATGCCTATTTTCATTATACACACCTGCAAGGCACAGTTTCTGCCATCCTGCCCTTGTTCCTAGAAGGCCACTACCTCTCTCCTCTCCCCCTGGCACCACGTGTTCAACCCAAGGGCTGTGCAGGTCATGCCTTGCAAACAGCCAGTGCAGATGCCACCAGCTAGGCACTGCCTTCCCTCCTTACTCCTCACTAGCTCTCAGCAAGTGCACACAGCACAGCTATGCTCTGATCCTTCTGGTTATGATACGCTTATACACTTACAACTCCCCAAGCCTGCAATACCTCCTATGCCTGGTACCAGACACAGCCGTGAAGAGCCAAGAAACCTCTCGTGTTGGGCAGCTTCCCTGCAGCTGGCTTGGCAATTCACACGCTGCAAACCGTGCAGTGGAGCCAGGCAGGTCTTCCAGCCTGTTCTGCGGGCACTGCTGCCTTCATTCACCTCCAGAAGCCTCACAGTATTCCTTCCTTACACAGGATCTCCTTTTGCCTCTTCCTTGTTATTATCCCTCACCTCTCTAGCCAGGTACCTGCCTAACTAGCCAATGCTCTCACCTCAGTCACCATCTCAAAACACCCTTCAGCTCCTTTCCTCAGCCCTCGCATAGCAGTTCACTGTGCATGCTATTTCCAACACCCATTCTTTGGCAGTGGCTGCTCAACTGAATGAAGGCATTTAGCTCCTGGAATGGAATTATCTGGATCAGAGATATTCGAGCCAGCAGTGCCTTCAGCACTTCTAACTGTTCACATGAAAACTGCTCCAGGAATCCAAGTTATTAGCACTATTATAGTCACATGGTTACAGTACTACCCGAGACACAGCAGACACCTTCCTGTGTGAAGCCCTGGATGTGGCATACATGGGTGGTGCAACTCTTGCCTTGCTGACAACACCCTGGTCCCAGTCCCCTCTGAAACACAACCCGTGGGGCTTGAGGAAGCACAGCTCCTCCTGAGGGAAAACCTTCACAGATTTTTAGTAGGAAGGGAGAGCGCAATATCATGTAACACACCCTGATAAAGAGAAACTGAACTAAATGGCTTCTCCTGAGGGCAGCCTATGAAACACAGCCCACAAAGCACTAAGAGGTACTGCCCAAAGAGAAACTATATTCCTATAAACCTTCGAGAATTACATGCCACCGTTGACCCCAGCACACACTCTGGAACCATGAAAATCAGGAACACTTGTTTCCAAAGAGGTGCAGCAGCTGGATCACCTCTTCCTTCATTGCTCTCCTGCCCTGTTTTGTTCAAGCTGATAGGCTTCACAGAAAGCAGAAAATATCTGTCTAGAATTACATGGACAAGCAGAAACAGTCCTATGACCTAGGGAGAATTCACAGTACAGGTATAACACATTAGGTGCTAAAGCACTTATTTCACAGCCACACACTAAACAAAGGCTTTCCAACACAAAAGGCCTAGAAGATATATACGTTAACATAAAAGCAGAAGGGGCTCTGTAGCCCTGCACAAACATCCCCATGCCTATACATAAGCACTTTCAGAAATTACCTACCAGAAAATGCTGGACCCAGCCATTCATCAAAGTCACAAGGCACAACACGCAGTAACATGTTATGACACATAATGGGCTGAGAGTTTTTAAGGCAAAACATACCTCCTCCCACCCCAAGACCTTTCAGATCACAGACCTGCCATCTCTCCACACAAAATGTACCTGGCCAAAAAGTTTTCGAGGGGCCTGAAGCACCATACACTGGAAGAGATCAGGGAGAGATGTGGATTTGCCAACTGTGTAGGCAAGTGAACGATTCCTTCTCCAGAAGCCCTTCTCAGGGCTTCTCTGATAGGACCACAGACCACTGGCAGCCGCCCCGAGGTTACCTGGTTCACTGTGTGTGCCACACCGCTCCGCCACAGAGCTGCCCAGGACAGCCGGATGGCAAAAACACCGGGTCTTCATCGGGACCCCGAAGAAGAGTCTCCCGCCGCTCTGGCTCCTCCCGGCCGAAACCCTTCTGCTCTCCGATCCCTGCCCAGGCACAAAGCCACGCCCTCCCGCCGCTGCTCTGAGCGAACGAAAGGACAAGCCCACACCACGGCTGCCGTCCGTCACCCCCTCTTCTGTAGACAGTCTCCGGCCACGCTGTTCTCCCAAGCGGCTGTCACAGACGAGGCTCAGGCACGGCGAGGCCTGGCGGCGGCCGACGCCATCGCTGCTGAGAGGACGGCGACCCCCACGGCAGCATCCCGCCGCCTCGGCTCTCCCAGCCCGGGGCCGAGCAGGCTCCGCTGGCCGAGACAGGGCCGCCGAGGGGGCCACTGGCAGCCGCAAGCCCACCCGACCTCCTCACGGACCACCGCCATAGTCGCCACGCCGGAAGTGACCTGTGCGCGGAGCGGCCCTTCAATTGCGGCCGGAAGTCCCGCCCCATCCCGCGCCGCGCGAGCCCGTCCCCGCGCACAGCCGTGGAGCGCCAGCGCCCCCTGCTGGCCGGGACCGCCCCGCCCGGCCCATGTTAAAAAAGATAACAAATGCGGACAAGATATTCCTTGATTTAGAGAGTGTTTTTCCGTTCTGTTTATAAGTGGTTACCTGATTTTTAACTGAAATATGAAAGATCCCTCGCCCTGTCCCCGTGACTCCGCCGGGACCGAGGCAGCAGAGGCTGCCCTGGGACAGAGCCACATTCTGGCAGCCGAGCCTCTTGTCTGGACACCCCACAGACACACTATGATTTTCCCCACTGAACCTTTTATAAAATATTTTTCCCATCTCTGCAGGTCCCGGGTACTTTGGTTCATTTTATTTCCAGGCTGAATGCACAGGGCTGATGATTTCCAGAAACAGAAGTAGATTCAGCCCAGTCTAAACATTCTCTTGACTAAACCAAACTGCGTGTAATAGACAGCTGCACTCCAGACACTGCCTCGGAACCAGAGAAGTTAACACTGCCATAAAAAAGAGGGGGGAACAGGCCATTCAGGCTGAGTGGGTTGAACAGCATGCTGCAGGTGGTCAGAGGTTGGAAAGAAACAGTTGAGACGATTAGACTGTGCTTAGTGCTGCAAATTGTGCTATTATTTCTAATTTTGAAGTTAGTAGAAAATAGATTCTGACCTTCATTTCTGGAGTACCGTGTGGGTTCTCTTTCAGTCTTGGCCTTGTGTCTTGTCAGCTTTGCTTTTTTTTTTTTTTGTAGTTCTCTGAGAAATCCAGATCTAACTGCACCACCCACCCTCATTAGGCTCTAATAAACCTAGCTTTAACTGTGCCTTTTTTTTTTTTCTTTAAATTTGTTTTCTCCTTCTTTTTTGTGCGTGTTTGCAGAGAAAAGCCCGTACTGCTGCTGCTAGAGCCCATTCCTCAGGAGGCAGGGAGATGCTGCTGTGTCCCAGCAACAAGCCTGGGATATTGGCTGCCTCCCCCTGCCTGCTCAACCACGGCTGCCTTCACCAGTGTAGGCGCCAAGTCTCATCCCTGCCCTGTAGAAATGAGAACCCTTTTTCAGCCCTCACCACCTTTGCTCTGCATGCTGGCCAGTCATTTATCAGTGCCAGCACTGAACCTGACTCCAGCTCACTCTGTGAACACCAGCAGGAGCTAAAAGTCTCATGAATGGAAGAGGCACACAAGCAACCCAGCACAGGCCCTCTGGAAGCATTGCATTTCCTTTTTTCTTTTTTTTTTAAATTTTTTTTCCTCTCCTGACATGGATACATGAGATAGGAAAAAGCTTCTCTTCCCAAGGTCCCACTGCATTTCTTCTGCTCGCTCTTAGAATTCTTTTGGTAATGCTTTTGATAAAAGAAGGTGGAAAAGTGTTTGATATGAAGTTTGTTGTTGCTTAAGAATTGCTGACTGTGGAAACACTTGGAGCATCTTTGGCAGGTGACAGAGATAAAGGTGCCTTTGCACAGCAAATTTATTTTTTATGGGGCTTGCTAAGGACTGAGTAATTGGGACAAAAGGGGCTGAATTGTTGAGGCTAATAGTTATTTTAAAAATTGCATGCAAAATAGTGACAAACAGCATGGTGTGAAGTTGCCTGAATGACCCATTAGTCAGAATCACCTGCCAATAAAAAGGGGAAGACTTAACCTTAGTGCCCCAAAGGTCTGAATTCCTCCATAAAGGGGGTGCGCATGTTTTAACATGTATGCCTGTGAGTTTTTGGTATTGAATGAGAAAAGAGCCATCCTGACACAGGGTGGGACTCCATGATTGCAGGCAGGTTGGATTCAGCCCGGTGCAGAGGGGGTTTCTCTGTGGAGCGGGATCTGTCTCTCCCTGGGATCATTCATACCTGCTCTCCTGACAGAGAGGCTGTCGCAGTCCTGGAAACCCCCTCGTGCCTGGGGGAGCAGCACCAAGCTGATGGCGGCTGTGCTTGCAGCAGATGACATGGCACTGGGTTTCAGGTACACCTCCCATCCAGGATTTCTGCCTAGATCTTGGGGAGGGGAGAGAAAGCATTGTCTCCCTTCCTCCCAGATCAGTCCCCGGCTTTCAAGATTCAGGTCAGGTCTTCATCCTGGGAAGGAAATGGAAATTCTCTGTCCCTGGGCTGCCACCAACACCCAGAGGTAGCTCAGGATCTGTCAGGTCTCATTTGCAGCTGACAAACAGACAAGACCTCTTTCTCCTCCCATGACACAGCAAGCTCTCTGAACTGACAGGGCTTTCTCCTGTGTTGGTCTCCAAGGACCTTGCGGTGGAGAGGGCAGAAGAACTTTTATCATTATGTAACAAAGTGGGAACTGAAATCCCAAGACATGTAAGCCCCTTGGTGATTTTTGAAGGTCCCCCCAGAGACCTGTGTGTAGCTCTGGGTTCAGGCACTGCTGACAGTTTGACTTTCTCAAGATTATGCAGAAAGTGAGGGAAAGAAGAGACAATTCAAGGCCGCATTCTCAGCTGTAGCTGAATGCACTGCCCTAAATTCACCCTCTCTTCCCATTTTTTTGTAAGGCAGCACAAGGTTGGCGCCCTGTATCTCTTGAGTTCCCTGTGCTTGAATGTTGTAGCACAGTTATTTTGCTTCCTAGCATGGGTTTGGCCATTTTCAGTAAATCAAGATACAGACAAATGCACACACCTCAATACGCTCATTACCAAACATCATTTCCCTGTTCTGTGTCTCACCACTGAAGTGGCTGCATTTCTGTGCTCAGATAAATGGTTCCTATGGATGTGGTACTCCTTAAGTGTCTAAGATATGTTGAGGTGAAAGACCAAGGAAAATGGATTTCCACCAGATTATGATTAACATGTTTTGCACATGGTCCAGTTTTAGGGAGAGAGAGAGAGGCAGCAGTGCTAAAGAGGCAGAATGAGTAAAATGAGAAAATTCCTCCCAGAAGTGGAAAGCAAGGATGAGGTTGTGCAGACAGCAGACGTGTAGATGTGAAATTGATAGAAATTAAACATTGTGAAAAGCTTTAAAAAAAATAATACTCTAGATCCAGCTTTCTGCTCACGATGGTATTTCAAAATCCCTTGGAAATCTGGATAACTCGGGCCTTGCTAAAAAGGCTGTTTACAAGAACACGATTCTCTGGTATGTGTTGTAGAAAGGAAACCTCAAAGTGAAATAGGAAGCTGAAAAAAAGGAAGCATCTTTTCATAAAGACCTCATGAAAATTCCACGTGGAAAGAAAAAAATACGGTGGTTTTGTATGTGCATGTGCAAGCTTCATACATCAAGCCCTATTTCTCTGTGCCCTCAACACCTCCTCCTTTAGGGGCAGCTCCAGGGTTGAAAAAGCAGGGACGGATGCAGGGGATCACTGTGAGACAGGCTCTCCTTCAGGACAACGTAATGAGCCTATGTGTCCATAACTGCATGCAGCTGTGACCCGCCGTCCTCAGACCGTCATGTCCCCATGGCCTGGGAACCTCTGGGGCAGGGTGAGACCCAATGCAATGTTGGGCTGGCGGGGACGATGGAGCAGTTGGAAGCATCCAAAAACCTCTCGGGAGTCAGAGTCTCCCCAACTCTTCTCACCCTCTTGTAATCAAGAGGTGAGAGATGATTTCAAGGAGGAGAGCTCTTGCTGTGGTAAGTAACGCCATACCTGGAGGGCCGGTACTTGCCCACTGAGACCTTTGGGCCTTGGATCAGGTCCAGTAACCTTGGCAGCTTCCTACCACCATACTAGCTGACCTTTAACTGCACCCAAAGCACCCACTACCCAACCGCTCTGTACTTCGCTCTATAGAGACAATATCTGTTTGAACGGCCTTTGCAAATGAGCACCCGAGACGGACACATTGCCAGAGTGCTGGTAAGCAGTGAAAACTTTAATGCTCTTGGAAAAACCTGAACACCACACGGAAAAAATGGATTTTTGTGTTACAAGTGATTTTATTTTATATCTTCCCCAGAGTTTCTAGCGAAACTTTCCCATTATTGAAGGGAAAAAAGTACAAATCAGGCAAGCTTATACATCAGTAGTGAAACATGCCCTTCACAGTGTGGCCATCACCTGTCTTGTGAAATTGACCTTGGCCCTCGCGTTTCATCTTCGCAAGGACAGAGACAACTGTATTGTTTAGAGAGTGCTGCAATAAAGAGGAACACGTTAGACAGACAAGATGGCCACAGATACAAAATAAATTAAAAGCATATGTAGAAGTTGCTTTCCATATACAAAATAACTTTTTGTGGGGGTAATTTTATTTTTTTTAACCTTGACATCGTCTGTACAAAGATTAACCTTTCAACAGGAATCATTCAAAAAAGCTGTTTTCACAAGGAGAAATGGGTCGCTAAACAAATAATCCATCTCCTGCAAACTGCTGAGCTTGCCCTCAGTGATAAGGACACAAAGATTTTGGCCAGCCCTGTGGCGGGGCACAGGGACTGGAAATCCCAGGACTGCTTGAAGACTCTGCAAAGCCACTCTGCTCCCGGCAAATTCCCAGAAAACAGAAAAAAAAAAAGGGGCTGCCTAGTGATCCTGCTCAGGGGAACAGCATCGGTGGTACCAGCAGGCAATTCTGCTGGTTCAAGGTGCCGCACTGCAATGTAGACACATTTTATTTTGCAGACTTACTGTGAGATTGCAGCCTCCAAGAATGGGATTTTAAAGTTTTCTGCAGTGGCCTCCTCATGGTCTGCTCCTCTCTGGGGACTTTGCTGCCAATGGAGCTGCTCTGAAGAGAGAGCTTGTGTAGCTCAAGATATTCTCTCCTGCCCACCTTCTGAGCCAGCCATAAAAATAATGCGTGGGCATCAGATACTCCATAATTAGACAGGAAGCAGAGCCATTTATCAATTAATAGTATTTCCAAAAACAGCATAGGTGGGAAAAGCTCCCCGTGCTGAACTGAGATTAAAATCTTGATTAATAATGCGAGCTGGAAATTATTTTGAGGTCCCTGCTAATACAAAGTTATATACAGAAAGCATTGCCTGTGTGATTAATACATTACTGATGCGAGACATGGCTTTACATTGAAAGCTTCATTTACAGATACAAATGCAGAATAAGGCGTGAGCATAAAATGTCCCACTTCCATATGGTTAACTGAAGAGAATGCTCTTAGCATAGAGGCAGATCACATTTTGCTTGGAAGATTGTATCTATTCTATACAATACTGTTCATGACAGAGTCTGGCTGTACCCCAGAGAAAACCAAGTGTAACATATTCATGCTTGTTTTTGGGTGATGCTTTTAAGGTGACTTTCAGGCTGTCTCATCACAGCATGAGAAAGCATCACCTGTAGTCTTGATCTTGGCTCCAGTCCCAGAGAGTGATTTGGAGCATGGCTGCCGCAGACTGCTGTGCTGGGAAACACTGATGTTTAATTAGTGCCTCTGTTCTGGAGTGCAAATTTGGGGAGGTTGGCTGCCAACACCCTATCCTGATGTGGTACCTCTGCTGCCATCCAAGGGGTGTGCCAGGGTGCATATGGCCTCTGCATTTGTCTCTGAAAAGCCCTGTTCCTGGCACTGCTTGTGCCAGACACCGCTCACTCCTGGGAGCATTCACGCCACAGCAGAACAGACTTTTTACAGCTGTGCCTGAGATTCATTAGATGTTTTCTCTCCTGTTTTTAGTTTCTAAAATGATTTTTTTGGTGGATAAAGTCATTGAAAGAACGTTTTGTGTTTTTATTGTGCAAAATCTGCTATTAAGAAATCTTAAATTGACAGCAAAAGTACAACAAATTTGATTTTCAGAGTAGAAGTGAACTCTGATAAGATGAAAAGACAATCTATGATCTGATTAATGTAACAATCAAAACTCACCAAGCAGAGGCAGTTTTGATCAAATGATTGTAATGACAGCCTACAGATAAGAATTATGCACCAAATAATTTCACATCAAGAATCAACTACCAGGATTCACTCATAGATTATCTGCAACTATGTTCTAAAATATGTGTTGTGAACAAGTCACTCAACTGCTTCACTGAGTGCGATCCTTTCACACCCTTGGCCTGCTGAGTTTCCACAGTGTCATGAAAGAAAAGCCTTTGCTTTTGAGATACCACAATTACACATGCAGCAGTACTGTGTTTTGTGTTCTTCTGACCGAGAGCATGGACATCTACAAAGCTGAGTTACAAAGAATATGTCAATGAAAATGAATACGTACATGCAGTTGGTGCCATGTGATGCCAAGGAGATATATGTCTAAATTGGATTATCTAAGGCTCTTAGGATGTCAGATTTGTTTTTCTTCCTTGCTGCACTATTCGACATAACCTAAGGGAGAAAGCCTAGCTTTTAAGTGAATAATCGTGTATTTCTAAGCTTTCTCCCCATCAGTCACCACAAGAACGGAGACAAAAATTAACAGCTACTGCTGCTTCCAAAATCTTGTACAAAAATAGATCTGTATGTCCTTCTGGCAGTCTCAAAAAACTTGAAGAGTCTGCTGCAAACTCCTCTTTCATCTCTTGATTTCAACAGAAACAGTCAGTCCCTGCTGCCAAGAGTCATGTCTTGGTCAAATTCAGAGACAAATGAAGTTCACATTCTTTTTCCTTGGAACTGCTATTCAGAATCCATGCCATTTCCATCCTCTTTGTTTGTATTTGTTTAATTTTTTTTTCTTTTTTGTCCAAAAGAAATGCATTGACAGTGCAAACAAAAAGTAGGTATGATGAAACACCCTCCCCAGCTCCCCCCAAATAGCAAGTGATCATGTCAGCATTTCAAAAGTGTCTCTTGAGATGTTATCTGCATGCACAGGATTCCACTGTCATGTTGGGGTACACCTTAAGAACCACGTTTTTATTTTCATCAAAGAATAAGATACTAAGAGAAGACATTTTGTCAGGAACGCAGCAAGGTTCAGGAATACCTGGGACAACGCCAACAGCTCTCACTATGCTCTGGATGGTAGCGTGGTTGGATGGCTTCAAGGCCTGCAAGAGAAAGATAAGGCAGAACATGTAACTGCACCCATGTGAGAATTGACCCACGTTCCCTAGAACAAAACGGGTCTTTTAAGAAGGGCCCTGTGGAGACCCCAGGGCTGACCAGCTGTAAAATGTCTTCTACTTGACCATTTCCAGTTGTCACTGTAGCTGCCCTGAGCCACAAAAATGGATAAAAAGTGTACAGATGAGAGAACAGAAGTATTTTACGCCATGATGCCAATTGTTTTAGTTTGCTCTCATGTGAGGTTAGGTTGTTTTGCTCATTCTTCCATGCCAAACCACTCCTCATCTGTAGTACACATCATCAATGGCATTGCTGAGCCCCCAAATCCCATGTCAGTTTAACCTCATATTAAGGTGACATTTTCTGCCATAGGACAAAGTTTCCTGGATTTATACTCGTGTAAACAGGAACACACTTTGGTTTGATATGAACAAAAAGTGAATCTGACCAGTGAGATAACTGTATTTGTTCACAAAACCAGAATACATTAACACACTCATAAAAATGAACATATTCATAGAAATGAAAAATTGTAAGTTTTATCTCTGAACCCCCAAACCCTGTGGAATCCAGGAATCTGTATGAAAGGTAGGGGAGCATGAAAAATGCACAAGATGCAGTTTTTAGCCAAAGACTTTTGGTTTTGTAAGAGTGAAACTTTATCAATGCTTTTTACAGCTTTTCTTACAGGTAGCATCTGGGAATCACACAGTTCAATATGCTCAGTCAGATGCCACTAAGAAATATAGGGAACAAGATAGTTTGGGCCAAAAGTGGAATTGGCAGTTTTGCTGCGATGAAAGATTATTTGCTTTTGGAAAAATCAGTCTTAATTGTTAGATATCTGCTTACCTGAGGTGCAAGTCTTAATGACCTTGCACGCAAAAAGCACAGGAATAACTCTGAGATTCTGGCTCGTTGTATCATTTAAGTAGGATGTTAGTACATTTAGGAGTAACTGCTTCCAATTCTGTTGGCAGCACACACGGATGTCTAACCTGTCCCTACTCACTGGCAACATAGCTCACGACTAATGCAGTATTTTCCTTCTTTCCCATGGAGACAGCTGTGCCTTGAATTCCAACAGAAATGGATCAGAATGGAGACTTTTACTATATCGTGTTGAAATGAGTCTCAAGAGAGAGCTGGAACCATATGGCACAGAAATGAAAAGGATTCACTGGGGAGCATTCAGCTATTCTTTATGTATGTTAGACATAATTTGAATATATTTTTTCTTATCATGAGAAACCTATTTCTCCTGCAGGAAGGCTGAACAACAAACAGTGCCAATCCTGCACATCTCTTGCTTCTGTTTATCCAAGAGAGACTTGGAATTTTCTCAAGTGCATTCAGGGTCCAAGCCCCTTTTAAATGCAGACGTTATACAAAGGCCGATCTTTTTCCCCTGTTGCTGTTTAAGCTTACTATCATAGCTTATCCGATGAATGAGATGCAGGGGTGTGGTGATATTCTGTTTAAAATACGAACACAGCGCTTGTTGCACCATCCTCTTAAAGGCTGTAGGTTTCATAGCATGGTTACAAAGACATTACTCTCCATCTAGGTAGCTGATCTCAAGAAAGACATTTCCCTTTGTTTTTAATTCAAGAGTACCTACGCTCCGCAGCAGTAGTTGACAGGCATTTCAAAAATGTCTTAGATTAGCATAGAATTTGGATTTCTTTATCATTCTTGCCTGCAAAAGGAAGTGAAAGGTCTGGTAGCATCCCCACTCATTTCCTTACTCCACTGCAGTGGAGCATTGTCCACAAAATAAACCGGGAGTCAACAGATCTCCTGAGCCTGCTGATCAGGCATCAAGAGGCAAAACCTCTATTGAGACCCTATTTCCCGTTGCCAGTAGTACTGGAATCAAGAACAGGTCTCTGAATATTGCCGTGTTAAGATCTCACCAGAAACCCTTCCCTTCAGATATGGAATCTGTATTACTAAAATGCTAAATTGTACAGAACTGATTTCAAATATTGCCTTGGCTATCAGTGGGAATATCCCGGATATATTCTGTCGTTGTATGATAGAAAAAGTATCTCTATTTGGTATGGGTATGGTAGAGTACACAACATCCTCCATACTGACTTGAATACCCTGCCCCTGGCCCTTTCAGTGCGTTCCTGGGGATAACTTTCGCTTAACTCTGCTTCTGCCAGAAGCAGACGGGAATTTAACTATACTGGAGTAAAACCCAAAGGCAAGTGCTTCTCAGAGAACCAAACAAGGGAATGCTGTATATCTATAGGCACAGATTAGTTTGTTATTGCCTGATGGTCACAGTATCATTTTGCAAACGCAGTCTTATCAGCACCAGACATTATGCATGGCTCAAGAACACATGGCTCTAGGAGATGCTTGCTTCCCTTATATATATAATTTAGTTTTTCATTCTCCTTCGAAAACAAGGTCTTGATTTTTGCGATTAAAAAAGCACACAAAAGGAACAATCCAAACTTCAACACAGGCAGAAATCTACCAATTGTTTTCAGGGAACTAGATGGGTCATGAGCAGTGCTCTTAATGAACTAGCGCTCTCTGCAGTACATGGCAGCAAATACTTAGATTCACAGTGTCTAAATAACCATAATGCTTTGCTCCTATAATTCTTCACCCAACCAAGTTTAGAGAATTTCACATAGAAATAGAAAGGCCAGATTAGGCCTTTTAGTAGCAGAGGAAAACTGAGGTCCTGGTTATAGTCTCGCAGGCCTGTGCTACAGGCTTAGCTCATGGCAATCAGACCTGCTTCACATCAGCAAAGTAATTTAAACTCTGTGCTTTATCTGCCTACCCATCCCTCCTGTTTATTTCTCACCTTTTTTCTACTATAAGCTTTTTCCAGGGCAGGAATCACTTCTGATAGCGTGTAGGTGCCTGTCCCAGGCAGAGAGAGGGGTGAAGAGGAGGAAAACTCCTTTGGGACAGATAGACTGAATTACCATAGTAATAATGTATAAGTATAGTAATAAGTATAATAGTAGCCAGTACTGCAAGGCTACTTATTTGAGAAGATGGAGCTGAACTACAACATCTCAGAGGCCAATGCTACTATCTGCAGGAAAGCAGAACCAGAATTTGGCATTAAAAAAATAACTGGCTCCACATGTTAGAAAATCCTTTGATGCACAGTGTAATACTTCAGGGGAATTACCCAAAGACATACAACTGGAACTCCTGTTTCACCCAAGTAATACCTGTAACTACCCTTCAGCTGTGCGCACTGTTTGTACCTCCCTCTCATGCTTCAGGGTGCCAAATGTAAGTTTAAACTTCAATTAAATTTCATTTTGCCTCTTCAAAACCACTGGTGCTAAACTCATCTTGGGATGTTTTACTTGCAGGAGCATTTGTATGGCTTATCATGTTTCTTTCCAGCGGTTTGAAGTTACTCTGGGAATTAAGACCTGAGCTTATGGAGCATGTTGCTGATTTTCCGGTTGCAGGTGCTATCAAAGGCTCTGTGTAAGGAAGAGGAACCTTTTTATTACAGCACTTCTTTATCATTACTCTACTTTTGGTTTCTGAGCGTTTCTTTATCTCCATGAATACACACTGTGCTTTTTCTGCTGGAAAACCTGTGTTCTCAAAGTCTCATTTTGACTCTTTAAGACATACTTGCTTTCTGTCTCACATTTGTTATTTCCCATTGGCTCTCAGCAGAATTAGAATTCAATTGGAGCAAGGAGCGACCAGTTACAAGGGCTTCTGAAACTACTACATCCAAAACTGGTTTTGAGAAAGGCTTGTTTGCTCTTGAGTGTGTACATTATCGAGTAATCTGAGGTTTGATCCAGGCTCTCCTAAAGGCAAAGGGGAGGTTCTTCCCAGTATCTGCATCAGGTATTGGCTAACCCTGAAATAGATGCCATGTATCAACTACTGAGAGCGCTTTTCTGCCTCAGAAGGTAGAAACCTATTTTGCATGTCTGCCAAAAGTAAAATTAAAAAAAAAAAAAATACTAGTGACTGGGTTGAAATGGTTATTCTCTACCAAGTGCTGGATCCTGGGAACTAATCAGCACCTCAACTATCACTTACTTCTTTGAGAACCGAAAGAGACAGACCCAATAACGTTAGGAAACAGGAACCTTAACACTTTTGGACTTACGACAAGACACCTTCAAACCTTTCTTAAGAAGCTGCTACACATTTAATTTTTTTCTATTATAAGAAATACAGAGGAACTTGACTAAAATTGTCCTCCAGTAGAATCACTGGTTGTCTGATGCATACCTGACTCCTTGATTTGTTTCTTTTGTAATACTGATAGTAGCCCATAGCAGATGTCTCATTTTAAATGAAAAATATTTTAGAGGCCTGGATCGGCTGAGCTGGAGATGCTTTTTTTTTGGTATTTCTTGAACTGAAGAACTTTAACTCTTCTGGTTTAAGTATCACGTACCATTTTCTCCTAAACAAAAATCAGAGCAATGCTCTTCTATGGCTGGGATGAAGTTTTTATAACTAAAGCTGCAACTGGAAATGCTAACCCAGTCTTAAGTAGAGGGATACAGCGCGCATTTTTATAACTTATGTGTTCTTGAAGTTAGAATGGAAGAAGTCTAGGTCCGGTGCTCTAAAAATTTCTAACCTGCATGCTGAGTTACTGGTTTGATAGAGCACGGTTCCCATCAACAATAAAGTAAAAGGCCCAGTGCAACGTATTCAAAGGTAATGACTCTATCTCTTCCTGTTCCCTTTCATTTCTCTCTTTGGTCTGAAACCTGAAAGCCTGCCATTGAAGTTGGAGGCAGTAAGGTAAGTCATCTCCTCCTTCACAGAGAGACTCCTGCCTCCTCAGCTTGCTGTCTCTGGGTTCCAACCCCTCTGGAACATCTCTCCACCTGCCATTTTCAAAGGGTGACTCCCTTGGGTCCTTAAGCCACTGAAGTGCCACATCAATTTCAGAACTAACTGCTATAGCTTCACCGTGGCAGGAATAAAGACTCTTAAACATGAGGTAAGAGACATCAAAAGCCCTACCTTTACTGACATTTCCTGTAGGCGTTATTTGTGCATACCCCTTATTTTAGGCCAGCCTAAATAACCGCATCTTACTTTCAGGTTTCGGTAGACTCCAGGAGGGTCCATGCTGCTAATAATGAGATTGGGCATTTGATTTTAAGGAGCTGAGTTCACCCACCTAAGTCACAGGGCTAGGAGCACATCACTACTCACATGCAAAAATCTCATAAAAAACAGAGGATATTTCAAAAGTCAGTTGGCCAGGATCCACTGCTTTTGGATCTACTTGGCCTGTCATAGAAGTGATTAATTTGACTCTTTTGCTTACACTTAGAGCATCTCAGCCGCTCCTACAGCTCCACAGAGTCTCTCTGTCGTCGTGACAGTCGTGCCTCACAGGGCACACATTAATCCTAGAACACGCTTTGCTGACTGACCCCAGCATGGGCCTGGCAGCAGAGACTCCTTCGAGGCATAACGACTACGGTCTAATAAGCAATTTTCTGGATCTGTCTTGTGTTATGTTTATTAAACAGATTAATAACAAGTTCACACATCATAAGCACTATTCAGGAAATGTTTTATGGCAATCTGGGTTCTGGACAAAAAAACCTAGTACCATGCAATATTTTTTTTAATTACCTTTACAAGCCTAAGTTTTTGCTAGCTGTTCTAACCACTGCTCCTTGCAGCACGAGACAAAGATATCACTTATTTACCAGACCTGAACACGTAACAGGTGACCAGCTGCCTTTTACTGACACAGGAAAGAAAATGCATAGTTTAGGGTAACAGTGCAAAAGCATCAATAAAGACCGTACCTTTGGAATTGGGAACTGGCACTCCCCTGAGCAATAATAGGCATCGAAGGATTTTGGAGAAATAATCCACTCGCTCCAGCCAATGTCTGCAAAATCCACCTTGAGATAGCGGCGGGCACAATACCTCGGCTCATTCCACTGCTTCCTCCTCGCCTTCTTCAGTGTTTGCTCATCGAACTGGAGAGTCTGGCTCTTCTGGTGATGATTCTTCCTCTGCTTCTTCTTACTCTTTGCCCTCTCTGCTAACCGTGGCTGGAAGGTTTTGTAGGGTTTTCTTTCCCATCTCTCATCCTCGCTGTACTGGTACTCGGCTCCTGGAAGCTCATTATTCTGCAATGGCAACAGGACATTTGTGGAGCGTTTTCGCCGCCGCTTCCCAAGGCCGCTCCTCATGTGGTTTTCTGGCCTGGGAAAGACCCTTGCCAGAGGTTGAAGGTGCCCTCGCAAACTAGAGACAACGCTCTCTGGCTCTGAAATAGCAGAATCGTTGGCATAAATGAGAATGTAGGGTTCATAGCGAGAAGGTGTCCTTTTCCAAGGATGATGGCTGGTCAGATCCATTTTGACACTGATCAGCAGTTCATTGCTTTGTTTTGCTTCATGCAGAAGCTGAGTAATATCTTTCCACTGCCAGGAAAGGACATCCTGGTAAGCAGTGGAGACATTTATTAGGAAATGTCCCAGGTTCCGAGACTGGTTCCCAACAGAAGGAAAGGTCCAAACTGAAAGATGTATCTGAATTTCAGGTTTCCTGTGCCCTTGACGAGAGCAGCCTCTGGATCGGGAACAGTTCCACTTTGCATGCAGCAGATCACCAATATAATAATATACCGAAGCTGACAAGATGTTTTCAGACTCAGTGAGTGATGTCAAGTTAAAAACGTACATCTCCTGACTTTTAGGGCTCCCTAGAAGAAAAAATACTTAGATAAGAATATGGGCATTTCAAAACGTTATAGAGAAAGGAGAGAGCACATTGCTTTCTAGGTTATGGACTAAGTTCACAGGAAATTTTCATGCAGTGCTGTGGGAACAGGCTTAGACCCCTATTCAGAAAAATAACCAAGCTGGTAAACTGGTGACTGTAAATCACACAATTTCAATCTGGTTTCCTTGTAATACCTATCTCCAGCCAGAAATATTCACATGTTTTCTAGTGCTCCTCTGACTTCAGGAAACAAACTAGGTCACAGGACACAGCTCGAGAACAGATGCACTTAAGACTTTATGCATCATCCAGAAATTTGAGGTATGTAATAGTAAGGTTTTGCCCTTTTGTTTTCCTCATTCTGTAACATTTCCAACCCTCTCCCCTCTCAAAATGCACTTAGGTGACTCTGGCTGCCCTGTCCTGTCTAAAGAATTGTCTTTCTTTGTCCAAGACAATTGGGACATCAATGGCACTGAACCATGCCTTAAGCCCAGACGTAGCTGAAACTGGAGAAAGGCTCCCAGTGGATTCATTAGGTACTGGATCATCTGTAAACTGCCATTACCCTGTTGAGCCACAGCCTCAGTTGGAAGGAAAATATTTGCTTCCCTACTAATAGAGGCTCAAGGTGGCAGTGAGGAAGATGAAAAGCCTGGATTCAAATGGGGCATGATTCTCAGTGTTGCCACAGGCTGTCAAGTGTCCTGCCAGGTAAGTCACTTCAGCTCTGATCGCCAAGCTGTTCAATGCAAATAAAGGCCTGCTGGTTCCTTTAAACCTTCCACTCTGCTCTGCTCCGTGCCTCACCTACACGACAGGGACATCAGGGCCTGGGTGGCATTTACTCTTAGCTTCCAAAGACGTCAAAGAGACTATTAAAGAGGGACCCAAAAATCATGTAACATTTGGTACAGCTACCTACATATATCAGGATGCAAAAGAGGTAAGCAAACATAGAAAGTACTACGACATAGAAAGCTCTCCTCTAAAGATGTGGGAAGAAGAAACACCAGGATAGAATCGCTGTTTAATCATTTTTAAGGCTTGGATGTCAGCTCTGTAGAAGAAGACAATTCTCCATTTATAATGAGCTAAAGACACAAAAACTGGTCTGACAGCCTTTTGGCTAAGTCCGATGCTAATCACAACTGAAGTTTTCCTCTAGAATAATCAGACCCAGGACTGCTTTAATGACACTGGATAAATGTAGTCATTCCACCTAGGACATTTCATCAATTTTCATGCCAGTCAGAGTCAGAAAGTACTTGCTAATATAGCTGAAGGCAAGTGGACAGTACCAGAGCAACCCCAATAACCAAAAGAAAGCCAAGCCAAAATATCTTGGTTTTGCAGGGGGTGGTGGTGGCAAAATGCACCCACTTGCCTCTGTGCAAAGGGAAACAAGCCAAGGACAATCCTTCCTTACAGTCGGGATCTTACTGTATCGATCAAGAGAGATGTGGGGAAAAATGGAGTTTCCACGGCTGTGAAATTGGAGAAGTCAACCCAACCACAGGTACCTTGCACAAACCTGAAGATGCTCTCCTAACACAGGCTAGTCTGCAAAAACAGATGGCTGGCTACTTCAATCCCCTGCAGGGTGCAACAGAAAGGCTTGGGGGTAAGGTTTAATTTTTGCTTTAAAATTTCCTGCTTGCACTGCAGTTTAGGTGTGTCCTTCAAAGTGAGAGAAATATAGGTCCAAATGTTAAGGTGTTATGAGAGCTATAAAACCAGGCTGTATAGAAAAGTCAAATACAGTTAAGCAAAGGTATAGTCTGCAGCCCCCTGAAGGGCTGGCAACAACCCAACACATTAGGAAAACAAGCGAACACAGAGTTAAATGTTTCTTTGACATCATGGCATGCCAAAACCCTCCCTGGAAGCTGAAGAGAAATTATCATTTACATAATTTTGCAACAGTTTTGCTTTTTTAAAATTTTATTTTATTCCAAGCACTGACAAACATAGAGATGCCTGTGGACTAGGGAAGAACAGCCTCCCCACTTCCACCCTGAAAACACTGTAGTAAGTCCCCTGCCCAAGCAAGCGAAAACATCATTTTCAGTACTGATCTTTCAGAGATTTTGACAGCTTTATGTTCTGGGTAATATTCTGTGCTTCCAGCCTGTGACATCCCAACTGCTAACACCATTCAGATAAGTCCAGCAAAAGACCGTATTCTCCCTCTGCCTCCCCATCCCCACCCCAACTATCTAAGTGGTTGCCTCTTCTTAACATTTTTTTTTCATCAATATTCTAACATACATTAAAAAAGCAGGAATTGGTCTCACTAGAAAGACAGGACTTTTCTCCCCAAGGTATCACATGCATTGCTTCATGAAATTAGGGAAAAAAAGCCCACATACACTTTTCTCAATGAAACAGGGGAAAAAAAACCCAAATCATTTATGAAGACACCCTTGTTCACACATTCACCCCAACTTGATGGTGGATCACATCAGTAAGTTCCCAATAGCTGAAAACTAATGTACCAAACCCATCCAATTTCTAGCTATTACTTATGCTTGGGCAACTAGATTTTCTTTGAATTTGATCCTGTTTTTAATTCTTCACGCCAAAATTGGCTGTTTATTACATTCGCACTAAGCACACATGAGGACCTGACCTCCACTTGGTTTGTAATCACTAATATATAACAAGGTTAATATGTAATGTGACAGAGCACTAAGTACATCAGTCTTAACAACCAGAATTTATAATGTCTCATGAGTGCCTTTTAAAGAAGTTGTTATTTGAATCACTGTTGTATGCTGAATGACAAGTTTTGATTTTAATTTTTAATAAGAATTCCACTTAACAAATACCGCCTGTTCTAAATTGGCATATTGGAGTGGAATACAAAACAAGCTGCTTTTGTTTATAAAGAAACCCTAGGTGGTGTGAAACGGACACAGGAGAAATATATAGTTTTGATTAAAAGCAAAACTCCTCAAGAAGCCACTCTTAATATTCAACTCAACGCCCAAGACCAGGTCCTTGCAGTAGGTGGTGCTATTTTCTTACTGAATATCCAAGCTCAAACGGCTCTGAAGAGTTCTCTGATCATTCAGTCTGCAAAAACGTCTTGAAACCAGTTACTAGTGGCCAGCAAAGATGTTTACGGATTTCCCGGCTTCCAGCTCAGAAAAGCCCACTGTGCGATGCGGGTTTCTGTCACAGCTTAGGAACGCTGTGTCAAATACATGCATCATGTGACAGCAATACCTAACTCTCAGGTGTGAGCAATGCACCAAAATAAGCATTCCCCAGGCTAGTCATTACCCTCAAAAATGACAGACATGTCAAGGAAGATTTAGCTTTAAAGTATCTACAAATGCACCTTTTCCTCAGGAAAATTTCATTTCACTTACATGAAACTTTGTCCTTAAACCCAAAGGACAAAAACTGCTGAAAAATCTGTCCCCACAATAATGGAGTTCAAATTATTAGCCAAGGTCAGGAGCATAGTTTAAACTTTTCACCAATGTCAGAAGGTACGAGTAGCGTCTAACCAAATTTTACTGTGATGTGGGAAGCTTTCCATGAGCCACATCCAGCTTGTTCTACTGACACCAGCAAAGTTTTACTGACTGATGTGAGTTGAAGCTTTAGTCTTCACCATGACCTATGCCGATAACTCCTCTCATATGAACAGTTTGATGGACTGATTTCCCCCTCACTAATCCCAAAGAACCCCAAACAAAAACCCAAGCCAAACCTAAATAGGGCTTTAATTCTAATACCTTGTTATGTTTAGTAAATGGTATTTCCCAGGATGCTGCCATCAACAGCTCCATGTTAAATGGAAGGGAAGAGGGGGAAAAACCGCAGGGTGAAATCCATCAACGGTTGCTCAGCAGCTAGTGGAAAGGGGCAGACCCAAGCCAGCTAAGGCCTCTGGCCAGTTTGCCCTCTAAGACCTTTAGGGTCTCAAAGGCAACAAGATCTTGAAACAAAGTCCTGCATTGGTCTAGTAAGGTAAAGTCAGCTTTGCAGGTGAAAGAAAGTAAAACACTGGCCCAGGAACGTATATTCTAGAAGATCATGGCATCGCAATAACTTTTTCTTATCTTTTTGATGTCAAACAGAAACAGAACAGCATCTTTGCAGCAGCTTTCCCTGTGCTAGTTGCCCAAACAAGAATGGTTTGTGGCAGACACAGACAAGGATCTGACATCAAAATAGAGGGATGCTGGGCAGAAGGCGCCCCTCTGTCTGGGCTGTTTCTCGGGATACAGCAGTGATGGGAAGATCTTATGAACCCTGGGTGTCCCTGCACAGCTGGCCACGGCTGCTCCACCACCTACTGCCTGGCAAGATTCTGCTGTCTCCATGCTGCTCTACTTAGCAAACCTCACACCCGTTCACAGCAGTACACAATGCAATTCGGTGGAAACTTGGTATTATTTCAGCAGCAGTAACTCCCCTGGCTCACTTGAGACACTTCCCAACCCTGTGAGCAGCAGATTTCTGTCTGAGTGCCACTACTTGAGCTAAGTCTCTTAGTTCTTTCTTACTTAAAGTGAGTTCTGCAAACTCACCTTTGCTCTTTTGCAGTACAAAACAGGAAGCACAGAAGCCTTCTCAGCAACAAAGCACGTAAGGAGGAGAAGATTTAAGAAGAAACAAGCAAAGGAAAAATATGTACAACAGAGCTATATGCAAGGAATACACTGCTACCTTCCGGATACTCTGAGGCCAGATTGTAACGGCAATCTCTGTTCCCCTTCAAGGGATCACCGTATGCTGCTGCCAGCCTGATGAGGAATTTTCAAGACCAAGTTCTGCATGACCGAGCTCTTTTGAATCACGATAGATAAGGCACAGCATCACTGTTAGTATCGGTCGCTTCCACTGTGTAGCGAGCTTCTACTTGCTTCTACTGCTTTGGAGTGGCAGCCATGAGCTGGGCAGAAAGGTATTAGACAAAGAGAACATCTCATTGTTTGTATTGATGTAGAACATAATTTGGAAGGTACAGGCAGTTAAATGGATAGGCTACAGAGTTACTGGCCTCTTCAGCCAGCATGGTGAATATGCAAGTCATTGTTCACCTGCGCGCTCTCCCCTCACTTGAATTAAACCCAGACCCCAGCAGCACCATGGCAAAGCTTGTGTCCCTTCCACAGCCCCCTGCACAAGCTATGAGAGTCTCCAGGGTGGGGAGAGGGGAAGGTAGGTCTTTCCAGGCCTAAAGCATAAAATCCCTACTCGATCACACCAGTGGCTGTCACCCAGACACCACATTGGGTGTGCCACCACCCGCTGCACGGGCTGTCGGAGATGCTCACAGCAGAAACCCGGCTTGTGGCACTGCAACCACAGCACTTGTACATGCTCAGTCTGCAGAGGCTTCCTCACCTCCCTGCAGCAACCCACAGCCCTAGGGATTGCCTGTTACCCGCATTAAAAACGTATTTTAAGAAATCTGTGGAGACTGACATCACCGGCATGAAAATATTCATGTTACAAGGGGTGTTTCCAGCCATCAGTAAGCTGGAACGAGTCTGCGAACATGTGGTGTGTTTACCTTTATAGAGGATCAACTGACATTTTTATGGACTGTCAAATCTGTCCCATGGGTGAAAAAGGATGCAATAACGAGGACTATTTAATTATACAGTCATCATTAGCCATCATTTAAATGAGATACTAAAGGGGTGCCCTTGTGCCACAGCACAGTTAAGAATGTATAGGTGTTTCCATTGTAAAACTTTGTTTTCAAGGGTTCACAGCCCAGCTATGAAAGTTCACTCAGAGCTAGAAATGGCAACAAGTTCCAGAACAGGAACACAAATTTGGAAGCCAGATTTCTTAATTTCTCTCACCTTTGCTCTTACTTGATTGCTTCTTCCCCCTTACCAATTTGAGTATTTTGCAAAAGAAAAATGTAGGATCCAGTTCTCTCTTTTTAAGGAGCACAGGACGCAGGACTGGGTGCCTAACTGGTTTTATCTTTTTTTTTTTTAGCAAAGCAGATAAGATCATAACACTTAGTAACTTGATATAAAACAGTAAAAACTACAACTCTGATCAAAGCTATCAGCTACTTAAAGATCTTCAAGAAGTAGCCATGGTGCATGCTCAGGATCCAACTTACATGTGGACTTTATGATATGGAAACCACAAATACGCGCATTGCACATCATGAATGGGCTGCACAGTGGGAAAATGATATCTCTCCTATATAATTTAAGCAGAAAGACCACATCAGGTCTGAAAACCAAACACAATTATCCAACTCGAAACTAGCATAAGCTAAGCAAGTAAGGAGGTTGCATGAATAAAGTACACTAATCTGACCAGGGGAACACAAAAAGCTGACTCGACTCCTCACAGTCACCATTAATTCCTGTTCAGCTGGTGGCAGCAGGTCAGCCATATGAAAACCAAATTGTGCTCAGTCTGTCCCCTTGGGGCCAAAACTCCTCAGGTGTGAAGTGACTATCTCTAGAAACCATGACCGACTGTGGATTGTGAGCACAGGACATCCATGTGCACAACAGCACAGCGAGATGGGTGGCAACAGCAGTCAGAAAATGCAACTTCTAGGTCTGGTCCTAAGAGGCGAAACCTACAGATCCTGCCCATTTGCCTCAGAGGTTTGCAGATTTGGGCCCAGCCTGCCCAAATCATAGCTTACCGGTTTTCAAGTTCCTTCTGCCTAGAAACTACCAGAATGCTGCTGCATGCACTTTACATATAGGGGTACAAACAAAAAAACCCACACATACCTCTCAAAACCCCCACCAACCAAAAAAACCCCACACTCTCACCATCTTCTGCCTGAATGTTTTTAAATCTCTGGTTACAAAAGACCCCTAATGTTCCTAGAGCTCAAAGACGCTAGAATTTGGCCGGTACTGGTTTTTACAGGCTGACACCAGCCGACGACTTGCTGGTTTCCCTGTGCAGTACTTGGTTTCCCCTGTTTGCGTGGGCATTCCACACCACAACAAAGGAAAGAAAGGCGTTTTGAAAAGGAGGAGAACATAGTTCTTAAACCACAAGAATTGCCCTAGGGCCAGGTATAATACCTAAAATTACTTGAAATTCGGTCAATAAAAAAGAGTTTAAAGTAATTTCTGACTGTATATCTTTACTATAACATCATTAGAGGGACCCTCCAATAAAGTCGAATTTTAAAAATGACTCATTTGCAAGACATGTTCCTTTAGCAATGCTGTGATTAAAAGTGCTTTCAAAAGCAAACTGAAAGCCTTGTGTTTGAGGCTTTTATCTTTGTGCTTTTATTTATTTTGCACTGTATCTTTCCTCCAGATCCTGAGTCTCAGAAGCTGCAGATGAGCACACCTCTGTGGGAAGCACTGAAGGTGAGCAGATTTCTATCAGCTGGAGGGTCTGGTCATCCAGTGGTTTCACTAACTGGCAGGGGAAAAGAACAGTGGTGCGCAGAAACTGATGCACAGACCCAGCCATAGTTTAAGACTACATTTGCCGGAATCATCAGACTGTGTGGCTCTAACTCACATCTTGCCTGACCTTCTTCACAGCTGTCTTTTTAGAGGCACAAGGGATGGAAAACCACTTGCTGATGTGGTACCTGCAGGTGAAGAATCAGAAAAGGCTGTCTTAGGATTTTCACTAGAGATGAGCTCGTTGTGAGGCCTGGCCTAAGCAAGACAAGGGCTGCTGGTGTCACCCCAGACACATCCCACAGCAACAACATGGCTGCCACAGAAACCAGGGGTTGAACATCCTTTGACTCAAATACAGAGAAATAAATTAGAGCAGTGAAGTCAATGAGAGAGAGTGGTGCTGGAATGTAACCAGCTTGATTGTGAATGATGTACATCTTCACTTGTAATGGGCTTGGGGTATGGGGGTTTCTTTCAGCTTTGTCACGGGCATCAAAGGTTCATTTTTGAGTGACTCAAACTAAGCAATTATGTTTTGAGATAATTTAGCAAGATTAATGGAAAACAGATTTTCCCAAGTAGAAGATCACATGAACATTCAAAAAAAATCAAAGGTCAAACCCCCAGCCCAAACAAGAAACCACAAACAACCCAGCCTAGTCGTGAAATCTGGTGTGCGAGAGATTTCAGAGCAGCATAGGATGGAAACCTCAGAGATGCCCAGGCAGGGCTGAAACTCTCACCCTATCCCCTCAGAGAACTGAGCAACAGAAAGAGAAACTTGCATTTAACAGTTGTTAGGATGCTTCTTTTGATTAATCATGTCTCAGTTTGTTCTTGTCAGTCCATTGCAAGACCACAGCTCCCAAATGCAACACCATTTTTCATGGACTAGAAACAGGGACGAGTTTCAATAAATCCTACCAGATCTTGGTCTCATCACACAATGCTCTGCCTTACAGGGTCTCAAAAGCTTGTCTAGCGGCTTACCTGGGAGATCTGGGAAACACCTTTCCCGCGTGCTGTGGAAAAGCCAGAAGCCCTCCTAGGGAAAAGCGAGGAGAGGACAGGAAGGTTTCACAGCCACATTTGAGAGCTGTGTTTCAGAAAAGAAACAGTTTCTCTCCTGAAAATATACAATTAAATTGCAAAATGTATGGTTAAACTGCAAATGAAATCACAAAAGATCTCCTTCAAGACCTCTTGCTGTAGATGTGGGAGAAATGGGCAGATTCCCAGTGAAGTTCTGCTCATCGCAGACAAAATGCCATCTCCTTGAAGGGGCTGGCAGTGGGGCTGGTAAACTGGGCTGGAGAAGTACTGGCAACATAATTCATTAATTTAACTGAGGTAGCCACATTAAGGATGAAGCCTGTGGCAGACTGAAATTTGCAGCCGAGGAGTGCAAGAGTCAGTGTAGAGGATCTAGAAAGAAACTACCTCGAAAGGGAAACACTGGATGTGCCATGTCCACTGCACGGCTCACCAGGCAGCGGGCGCAAGGAAGAAGTCAGAAACCAGACAAAGCCTTTTCACTCCCCCCCTGCCCCAAGGGACATTTGGGGTTCTAAGGGTTTTCCGGAAATGCACTTTTCTGCCATCAATAACCATTCCAAATGAGCTGCTGCTGTCTATGACGAGAGAAAGACAACAGCTAATTGGTTAAATATTTTGCATAAATACTTATAAAAGCGTCAAAAAAACTTATAACCACTTCCAATTTATTGCTTTGGCACTTGAACTGTGGAAGTACTGGAGGAGGAGGAAAGGGATTAGTGAATAGTGTGTTTACGGGACTGCTGCCACCCAATGTCAAGTGAGAGTATAAATATAATCAGAAAGACCACAGAGATGGGATTTCAACCAAAGGCCTTCTAGGTTTAGAACAATAAATATCTTTAATCAGCTATGCTATAAAGGTGCAAAAATCACTCTGCTGGGATTATACTCCTTCCCTTTCTTCAGAATTATACTTTCCCCTCTCTCAGTGAGGGAACTGCTTATCTCAGAACAAAGCAACGCACATTAGACTTTATATTGCAAAACATGTTAGAAAAACAAGAGAGTTCCTCTGTAGGAGCAGCAACGGGTGAGTCCCAGCTCTCCATCCTTCAAACCCAGGGTATTTATGCCTCCATCCTCTAACGCTTGACTTGTTACTGCAAGTATTTCTGTTCACATCTGATGGAGAGCATTTGTAAGGTCAATTCTAAAACACCAAAGCCATTCAATTATTCATGGTATTTGATCTCTGCACAAAGCTATCCTATAATAGACATTGTCGCCTTTGAAGAATCAGAAGTAATGACTCACAAAGAAACCTAAAGAGAGTCTGGCACCCAGTGCTCAGTTTTCTGGGAGAGGAAGAAATCAATGCAGGTCACTGAAACTCCCAGACAACACCCAGCCTTACTGATAGGTGCTTGTCTGTGAATAAGACGCCAGGTCAACCTACTTGTGCGACGAAAAGTAAGAGACTTGCAAATCGGGCTGCTACAGATGGCATGACAGTTGTCATGCAAACAGCAAGTTTTTGGGATACACTGGATTTGCGAAACATATCCCAGCAAGGGTCATGTTTGGGTTCTGACATTTCTATTTAGTCCTTCCAGAGGTCAGATGCACAAAAAGCAAAACAGTGGCGTCGGGGGGATGCAGTACTAAGACAGGGCCATCTTGCCTTTCTGCTGGGACACTGTTCTTTTGAGACGCTGCCATGTTAAATACACATCTCCCCCTTTATGAAAAATGACTTTACAATTTCATAAATATACCTGTGCATGCCAGTCTGTAATTACAGAGAGGTCTAAGTGCCATTGCCAAAGATGCTGAGATGCAGCATTTACCATGCACAAATTATGCTCCAACTAAAGTCGTTTGCCACAGCTTCAATTAAAGTAATTTGCCCCTGCCCCTAATTGCCGGTCCTGTCACCAAAGTCTCAAAACAAGTCCTCGGTGGTCAGTCTAAAGGATCGTTAAGCCACGTTTCTGCTCTATCGCATGCAAATCAGCCCTTGGTTTCAACAGAAGCTACACGTGCAAAACGGCGATAAAAGGAGACTCCAGAGAGGATGTGTTAATTACTGCACTTCCCTCATATGGTGCTCAGATACCATACAACAGAGATGCTACATACAGAGTTGAAGAGATGAACTAGTAATTAAAATATGGGAGACAACGTAAACATTATATCCTAAAACATGCTGCAGGAAGCGTTACTTTTCTAACCCTTTTCTCCTCTTCTTCCCTACACCGGTTCCCTGGGCACCCGAACAGGCACGGCTTGTGCCGCCGTTCTTGGAGGGACGAACCTTCATTTTTGCAGAATTGAAGCCAATTTCCCTGCACAGCGTCAGCCGAGAAGGAGCTGCGCCGGCGGCCGGGCTCAGCCGACCTCTCCCGGCGCGCAGCCCTCCCCTGTCTCCGGTCCCTCCCGGGGCCGGTGCCCGCACTCACCTGCCGACAGCGGGCGGAGGCCGCGCACCGTGTTGCCCCGGCGGAGCTGCCCGGGCGGCTCCCGGTGCCGCGCCGCCGCCGTCCCGCCGTTGTACTGGTCGTAGAGCCGCAGCATGTGCTCCGACACCGTGTCCCCCGCCGCCGCCCGCCGCCGCAGGCCGGTGGCAC
>JAOXNO010000033.1:39379-56733 GCA_028565335.1 Limnodromus scolopaceus
TAGCCCTTGATTGTGGCACTCCAGTCATGTGAGGCATCCCACCACGTTTCTGTGATAGCCACTATGTCATAGTTTTCAAGGTGAAACTTGAAACCACTTTAGGTACTTTTGGAATTCAAACAGGGGACCACCACAAGCACTCGCTATTATTAATGGTGCATCTTTGTGGAGATTAAAGCTCTAGGTGTCTCTTTTCTAGCTGGGTGTCCACAACGCCCTTCTCATCAATGCAGGGAGAAGGATCTAAAGACCTTTTCACCTCACTCAACAGTAGGCTTTCAGTCAGCCAGTTTGCTGTCCCTGCAAACTGCAAAGATGCTCTCGGAGTTGCACCACTGTGACTTCCAGCTTCAAAGGTTGGAACAATGTTCCTGAGTTAGATTGTGAGCCCCCAGGATGATTCTGTAGCCTTCCTCTTCAGGAGCAGCCAGGTGAATTCAGGGAAAAGAGGCTCTAGAGATTAATGCCCACTTTTGAAAATAAACATCTTTGCACACAAACAGCAGTCTCTGCATCTGAAAGAAGTATTTGAATTTGCTAATTGTGGGAAGAAAAATCTTTCCTCAATTGATGAATATTCATCATTACTATTCATGTTTAATGGCCTTTGATGAGTTGGCAGAAGCAACTCTGCTATCCTGTCAGCCATGGCTTGTTTTCTATCTATCCATCAATGTTTATTGCTAAAATATGGATGTATTTAAACACTGGGAAGTAGGCAAGAGGATCTGGCAAAGTGAGAAAATGGTTTCATTTCAAATTAAATGTTTTGGTTGAAATAAATTGTGGTTGGTTAGCTTGGATTCTGACTATGTCCCCATTTGAAATTCTCCACCGGCATCTTTTCAGCTCAGTTTCTTTAACATTTTACAAACAGCAAGGAGGGCTATGGAAAGAACCTGTGGTTTCGTTTCCAGTAGATATTTTGACACTGGTGCTACTTCCAGAATGGAAATGTAGTTCTGCAGTTTTTCTTAATATACTTTGTGGCCTGAGTTCTGCTCCAAGTGAAGCTTTAGCCTGGCTGCACTGATTGGCCAAGTTTCATAGGGCCAATATACTTAATAATACAATGAAGCCAGCATTTACTGATACATTTTACTACTGCACTTCGTTCTATGACAAAATTAATATTAATTTTAATTGAGGCAGCAATTTCATTTGCTTCCAGTTTAGTTATTGGTTAAAAAAAGAAAAAGTTAAACATCTTTCAAAAAGCAAGTGGTGGTCTCCTTGAAAGAGGTTCTGCTAGCTCTGATTTAGAAAGAACGAAGAAACAGGATGGCCATGGTGCTGCTCTGACATTTTAGTCTTTTCTACCAAAATGGCCAAATGAAAAGGTCAGATCTGAATCTCTTTCCAGAATAACATGAAATCCAGACTCAGTTTTACCCAATACGACCTCAGTCTACACAACAGATGACCTAGTATCAGAAACTAATCACTGCTGCCCACCAGTGCAAAGCAGCACCCTGACAGCTAAACGGTGCCCTTGCGTAGGAAAGACAAGGACTGTGAGGGCACATGATGAAAAAAAGATGATTTCATCACGGGATGAAAATGAAGATCTCCTCCATGGATCTGCTGGAGTTATACGGTGAAGAGGAGATGCACCAACAGCTGAATGCCAGACAGTCTCACTTCAGTCTCTAGGAAATCACAGACCATGTCCTCTCGGGACACATTTCTGGGCATATGAGGGAGAAGAAAGTGACTGGGAACAGTCAGCATGGATTTGCCAAGGGCAAATCATGTCTGACCCACTTGATAGCTTTTTGCAATAAATTCGGGGGTTGAGACTCTTAACAAGATGCTTATTCGCTAATCAAACTAGTATTACTACACTGATTTAAGCAGCAGTTATTTTCCTCATTTTCCCAATTTTGACCTAGGAAGTGCAAAAACTGTTAGTAAGAGTTCTTAAATTTAACATCTCATCTTTTCAGCTGTCAGCAGAGCTGATCCCAATTATGCCTGAAGAGAAACTCAGGGAAAGGGAACACCTGAACTTGTCCCAGAATGTGGGTCCATCTGGTGACAGCTGATGTGCACCCTGATCGGATTTTTGAGTCTTCTATTGATAAAGGCAAAACAAGTAATTTAGAAGGCTAAGAAGGGTTAAAGAATGTGTTGAGCCCTAATGTTGATGCAACAGCAGTAAAAATGATTTGTGCAGAATGAGATCTAGTCTGAACTTGGTGCAGAAACACTCTACATATTTTGCATTTTTAATGGAGATGACTAAATGCAGTGTTAATTTCTTATTTTTCCGCCCTTCCCCTTTTGTCTGTCTTGGTTTGCCAAACATAGCAGCTCAATGGCATAATCATCAAAGCAAGTGCAGAATAAAAGCTTACCTACCTTTCCCGTGTTTATAAAAACAAGGCAAACATTTCAGTATGATATACTGACACACTCCACATCTCAAAACACTATTCAACTTCCTAAATCACTTCTTTGGAATATCCATATATAAACTCATTTGCCTTTCTGCACAGCATACAAATCATTTTGGTACAAATGTACAAATCAGGTCTTAGTCAGTCTAGAGGGCAGGTCTCTACACAAAACAGCTGCAGGGGCACGAACAGCTACAAAACATGCAGACAGACAAAAAGAATAACCACCACCACATGTGATAAATTCTGTGTACACACTGGTGTGATTATGGAGTGTCTCTATCCTATCCAGTACAGTCACTCTAGATTTCCATCTGTGGAGCTGAGATAAAAATTTGGACTGCTACAGATAATCTGTTTTGGGTTGCTTTTTTTCTTCCTGGCTCCCCCTTCTATTAAGAAATAGGAAAAATACAAACAGGTAAAATAATGTTGATCTAGAAGTAGGCACCAAACTCTGGCTGGTGTGCGTATGTGCTCTTGTGCATGTGTACAGATGCACTTGCAGGCAGATATTTGAGGCAAAATCAAATAGGAACTAACTGAAATTCTGGCTACGTGTTAGACAGCCCAACTGTCTCTCTCCCCTTCAGTAATACAAAAGTTACTTGCCTTACAATCAGGCAGGACTGGACTTTCTAAGATGAGCACCCACCTATACTCAATTCTACCACGGCACTATAGAACGAGAGGGTCAGTGGGTGCTTCCTGTTCTTGCCCGCACGGGCAAGGATCTGACAATCCACAAACATCATCCTTCTGAGCCTCAGCCAGTGCAGCTCCAGCCGGGTCTGCAGATCCCACTCCCTCCTTGCTGAGCCCCAGCAGCTCCATCCCAACCCACCAGCGTCTCCAGTTTGTGAAGCAACCTACGCTTTTTATTCCTTAGCCCCTGGCACACAGTAGACTTCAATCTTAATTAAGTTTATTTAAATGATGAGCGACTCCTGTGCCATTGCCAGGGCTGGCCTCACCATGCTCCAGCAGCCCCTTGATTCAAAAGTGCTATTTAAAACCTCCATCAAAAACTTCCAGGTTTCCGATTTTTCAGAGCTTGCCATGTACTGCTCATACCTGGTAACTTCACAGTCATTTGTTCCCTCCACACAAGCATTCGGAAGTCCCGGGGAAGAGGAAACCACAAATACTCCTTCTGGGGGAAATGAAATAATTACATATTTGCATAACAAAGTGATACTAGCAAAATCTGTTCTGCATGTGAAGGCCAATCCCACGCTTACGCTTATTAGTTGCTTGGCTTTCAGGAATTTACTTACAGAAGCAATCTCTGCTGCTGTGGCTCCTACGTCCACCTCTCCTCGCTGCCATCAGGTGAAACCCCCTCTGCAGCTCCACCAGCCTCTGCCCCATCTCTTCATCTCTCTCAGATGGGCTTCCCTGTATCCTGCTCTAGCAGGTCTCCTGCCACCAGGTGTTTGGGTCAGTGACACCAGCTCTGCTCCCAGCAGCACGTCTCCAGCCCCACAAAGTCACCCCTACTCTTACTAGACCCACAATCTCTGGTTAAGGTGTGTCCCACCCCCTAAAACACATCGCTGCAAGGAAACCTTGTCTCTTCTCAAGGGGTTTGGTCTGGTGACATGACACTGTCAGCAGGATCCTCCACGGTCAGCTCTGAACGACTCACTTATCCAAAGCCACATCCCCTACATCCCTCATAGACACACATTCCCATGTATGAGACCGTGAAGTTCACAACCAGCGCAGGAGAACACCAAACAGCACGTCAGCCAGATTGTGTACAATCAAGCACTACACCAATTGCAATGGTTTGGGGAACAAAGCAGTGCTTTCTCTTTGAACCTCCTTGCTCTTGGTCTTAAGAGATGCGCACAGAGAACAGCCTTTTGCTAGGTGAGAAACCTGTACCTTCTCTGTACAGCCATTACATATATATATACACACACATATATGCTTGCCTTTTTACGCTGGCTGGAGTGGGTGTTTGCTCAGGTGGCGGCATCAGTTTCCCGCTGGAGGTGCCTTCCCAGCATAATTCCTTCTCTAGGGCCCAGAGATCACATGTTTCCCTCATCACGGAGAACTTCTGCTGTGGAATCTGTAATAACTCTGCTTGGAGTTCAGCTGAAATAAAACATGCCTCAAGCGAACAATAGCCGAATAACAAGAGTGATGTTTTTTCTTCTTGTAAAGAGTGTGTACTGCACACAGGGCTAATCTGCACAGCTTCAGTACATTCAGCACCTGTGTTTTTATTTTCTTTGCAGTGGGAATGGTGGCTTGGCCTGCACTGCTTGTCCCTGCCTGCTGTGCAGAGAATCGCCCAAAGGTTTTATTCATTTTTAATCTGATTTCTTTTCTGTATGCAGGGAGTTGAAGTTAATGGAGGATTTTCCCCTACAACCTCTTTCACTGATGGCCAAAAGGAGAACACCTAATGACCAAGTTGTATGCTGCCTGGAGATCTCCTTACTCTTTACATGAGACAGGGGTCAGCTACTGAGGTGGTGCTGCTGTCCCCCTTTTTCCTTCTTTCAGCTTTGAAGACGCAGCTCGATTGGCAAGGCTGCTGCTGGAATCACAAACCCAGAGCTCATGAAGTGCTGCTGTGCTTCCTGAGCTGATACCTTACTCTACAGCTACCAAATTCAGAAGTGGGGCTTTTTTATTGCCATTGCTTGGGTTCCTCAGACAGCTGGCCTTCACAAAACCACTTTTGGTCAGAGAACGTGAAGCTGATGATGCCTCTACATAAAAATCACACTGAGCCCACCAGAATGTCATTTCACATAACATGAAAAGCTTCTAACTACATCAAAGCATCCTGCTATGGCAGTCGAAGAACAAAAAACTTCAGATTTTGGTGTAAAATTACTTTTCAAAGCATTGTATCTTGCACTAAATAATAACTCTTCTATGATTCTGCTTGTGGCTCAGGATGGAGTTGTTCACCACCAATCTCATGCTACTTTTCAGCTTCACTCTATTATCCAAAACATCAACGCCACCATCACCACCGCTTCCGAACGTTGTTGCAAGACCAAAGATCCAGACTCCACATAAAAAGAATAAAACTATGATTTTGGCAGGGGAGGTAAAGAAATGTAAAAGAATCCAAAACATACACAGGCTAATAAAATCTAGACCGTAACTCCTGTACACAGTTTAGACATGCTTGGAAAAAAACACACAACCCCCTGAACTGGTATATAATGTAGTGTTGTGGGGATCCTTTGCAAAGATGCACTTTCCCATCAATGCCTAAAATCAGTTATCTTACGGCAGTGGGCAAGCTCTGTACCGGCAGCCAGAAAATATCATGATCAGCGACGACACCAGAACAGAATGCAAAGATTTCCGTTCACCGTATGTATACAGCAGGCAATAATTTAAGGCTGGACAGTTTGTATTTGTTTCTGCTAAAGAGTCACAGAGCATAAGAACACATACAGGAAGCTTTCATGTGGTTATCAGTCCTTGGGAAGCTCCTCTCGTGGTTACCACATTTTGCATGTCCACTTCACCGTGTGTCTACACAGGGCTGAACAGCGAAAAGATGCTGGAAAAACCAACACTGACATTTTAGGGAAATGGAGTGTAACAGCACTTAGCTGCTTTTAGGCACTATCCTGTTTGTCTAAGAAAATTAAACTTTCCTTTAAAATGCAAGCCAGATTACAGGAGTGTTTGGGGACAGATTTTCACTTATAGCAGAGGCTGGAATTTCTTCCCATTAGGATCAGCAAAGGACTACAACATCTAACCCAGGAGCTTTCATTTAAAACACTCTCAAGTCCTGGGTTTTGAATGTCAGAAGAGACAGAACACCGGGAGATTAGCTCATAGGCAAGGGTGAGTGGGAAGCAATCTAATGACTTTGCTTAGCAGCCAACGATTATGAAAATTATTCTGTGAATACCATTCTTTCATTGCAGACACTACAGTTTACTTCTTGTTGCAAATGAGTTTTATCGCCGAAGTCAGAAATAGCATGAAACTACAATTCTATAGGAGGTTGGCACCAACTGCAAAAGACGATGCTTCCTACATCATTACAGCTTTTCAGTTACCTATTTTTAGAGATACACAGTGCATTAGTGTTCTCGCTGACCTGAAAACACATAAAGCCCAGTTAGATCCAAATTTAATTCCATTTTCCATAGGATTCTCCTAGACTTCCTGCTCTTCTTTCAAATCAAGAGCATTCATTAATAAGATGAAAAAAATTTGTGGAAATAAATTTCTAAGTTGAAAATTTATTTCTATTAAGTTCTACTTCATGTTATTTATTTATTATGATTCTAAGAGAATGTTCTCTAAGCTGCAGGGACCAACTTTCCAATTTAGGATTTTTTAACATTACTTTAAGATCCAATTAGATTGAGAAAGAAAAATGACAATTCATTTGTCGAGAGCAATGAAAAATATAATTCATACCATTCCCACCTACCAATCCTTCTACCACCCTTCATAACGAGGATTTCTCCCTCTCTGGTGCTCGAGAGAGGCAAAACCTAATGTTTTCAAAATGGCTCAGGAGTTCTCATTTTTTTTTTCTTGAAGAAAATACATCCCAAATGCTGAGCTGTACTATAAAGGCAATTTTGCTTTAATGCTACAAAAATATTTGTAACTCAATATCTAGCCCTTCCTTGAGCTGCCTCAAGACACAGGGGCAATAAAGCGAAGCTGAGTCAATGACAGAAGCCTGGTTTTCAGGTGAGATGCAAGGAATGATCGAAATCTTTATGTTTGGTAGAGCTAAATGAAGGAAACACCTAGAAGCGCCAAGGTCAGAAGCCTGCCCTAACAGTGCAAGGTCTTCCCTCTGGAGACGTAGTTTCCAACACACGCCCCTCTGCAAAATCAGAGTTCCTGCAGTCCTGAGCTTTTCGTCTTTCCATTAATTGCCCTGGCAAGAGGCGCCATTTTCCTTTGCCTGTTTCCTTTACCTCAGAACTTCCACCCGCAAAGCGGGTGGAAGGACCCACAGCAGGCAGGATCTCCTGCTGGCCCACATCTGCTGGGTCTACAGCAGGGGGCTCTGCCGGCCCAACCACGGAGGAGGCCATGGAGGCTCAGAGGAGGAAGGAGAGGAGGCCCAAAGCCTTCCCCAGCCTCGCCATGTGCTGGGTGCTTCTCTCCAACCTGGCTGCAGATCAGGGACCAGCAAACTAACCTTCAGTTCGCTGCAAAAACTTCAGGGTGCTCTGGGATGAAGTGCTCTATGTAAAAGCAAGATGTTACAGTAAAAGATTTTACGATATTTTGGAAATGGCAGAACTTCATAACATTGGAAGTTTTATAGGAATGAAAACAAGGCTTCTAAGTCTCTCCCAAATTACTGCAGCTTTGAAGTACCAACTTTCACTTTGTAATTGTTGGAACACTCCTTCTCTTTGCAGTAAAAGGATTTTTTAATGCGCCAACTGCTAAGACCGAGGCTCTCGGCCTTTTCCAAAGGGAACACTCTTGTGATGAGGCCGGCAGATAAACCTCCTCCTATGGTAAGCCCAGCAGCGCCACTACCATCTTTTTTCTTGCCTGAGTTGCCTCACTTGTCCTTTTCACAAATTCATAGTATGGAGACCAGGAAAGATCCTTAAAATCATCCAGTCCCTTAAAGAGCAAGGTTCAGGGAATTTTACCCAGGCCCAGGCATTTTCTGCCTTTGTTTCCTCTGCCTTCACCTCCACATCCTTTTTCTTTTCTCTGTAATTACTGCTTTTGTTTCCTGCTAGTTCTTCTGCTGCTTAGCTTTGTGCTGTTTCCCAGTTCTCTAGTAAGCAGACAGCGACGTTGGTGGTTATACCAGCTGGGTCATGTAAGTACGGGCAACTTCCCCAGGTGCCCTGGGAATGGAAGAGAGTCCCTTGGGCCATCGCGTTGCTGCCTGAATTTCTGGCAAGTTGCTACTGGAACAGCAGCAAGAGCAGGAATGGATGAAAAGTGGCCTTCGAGGAACCACTAATGACATCAAAATGCTGCAGATTTCTTTACATTTACCAATCTATTTGGTAAAACTTCTCTCTGCTACCTTAGTCCATATTACACGTGTTAGCTGCTCAAGAGAGGTCCAGGACTACCTGAAAAACGCTCCCAGGAGGAATTTAAAACATCCCATTGCTGGGGAACTATGGGACAGTAGTTTCTTTTCTTTAGTCCAGGAAAGAATGCAGCACCTCTGTCCCAGCCACCCTGCTACCTTAGAAGCAGTGGGAAAAGTTGGGTCCAAACTTTGTCTTCCCTTTAGGTGCTTTTGCAATTCACATACCCCATGGATTTCACAAACAAGGGGCCCAGATGCATGGACTCTACAGCTAGTATGGGGTCTTCCTTCCACTTTACTTCCTTCAAGGAACAAGGCACAAAACAACTCTAAATCAGTATAAAAATCCCCCTTCCTGGCCCTGAACACAAGGTAAAGATCTTTCAACTGTTTATTTTTCTTCCAGATGACTTTAAAATGGCTGAACCAATCACTGGGAGAAGACCCACACAGATGGAACTTAGGTCCCTCTTCTGATGATGTAGTCATAGATAACAACGTGGAGATAGAGACGTGTTTCAATGGGCGTCCGCGTTGTGCTATCTCCTGGGTGGGCCTGAAACAGAGAATATTATAGACACTCAGAAGAGAGAAAAGACATGGATTTTAATGTAATGAATTCTCTTCTTCTTCCCTTGGAACATAAAGTTTGATAAATAAAACTAGCTCTGAGGGTGAGGATCTCTCAGTGAAGATTAATGTCCTGGCACTGGGCAGTTTGTTTCTCCTGCAATGCTTTTAGCAGATGCAAAGACAGTGATGGAGTCCTTTAAGCTAACTACAACTAGGAACGAGTGGACCGCCGACTGGTCAAAAGAAAAGGCCTGCTTGTGAAGACCAGGCAGCTGGTACTAAGTCTGTTCAAGCTGAACCCCACCAGAGAGGACTCATGTTGATTTCAGTCTGGCCCACAGCAAGCACTTCTCAAAAGCTGTTCTCCGTCAGTGAGTGTTACAGAGACACCAAAGCCTGACAGATCCATGGTGATCACAGGCCTGTGCCCTGCAACCTGTAGGGGGACACAACATACATGCACAAATGCTTCGTAGTGTGACTCTTGGCACGCGAGGATCTTTCACATAGACACTTAAGAGCTGGTTATTTGTTACAGATGTTCTGCAGCTGCAGGAAGTTGGATTGGTGGCCCACTTTCAATGCAACCAAACACATTTTTAGGGATGCATTTTTGAATTTCTAACAAACCAATGCACTTATTTTGAAATGCATATAATTTGATATTTTGTACTGTTACTATTCATATGCAACCATCTTTCATGGGAAGCACATCAAAGAAACCATCATCCTAGATCAGTTCTGTAGAAACCCAAACAAATTATTGCCCAGCTCAGTTCATGTTGGTTTGGAGAGTAACTAAAGCCTGGGTGTGTTTGTCACATCCAATCTATAGTCCAAGGACTTCAGTTGTAAAGTTTAAAAAAGTGTGGTTGGCACCAGAGGAACATAGTTGGCTTCTTACAGAGGGAAGCTGTCTATAATGTTATAACCCGTTCAGCTCTCAACGTGGAAGATAAAATACCCATGGCAATTTAATCAGTCTGGGTACGATTCAAGCATTTGCTTTGTTTGGATTCAGCTGCCATGTAAATAAATGGTAGAGACCAATCCACTTCAGCAATAATAGGATCAGGGCCATTTTTAGGTGAAAACAAAGCATACGTTTCTGCTGTCAATCATATATAAGAGACACAGAGGCCACAACGTTCATCCATTTATAGCACTACTGAGGCACAAGTATTTTCTGCTCTTCTATTCAGCTGCAAATCCTTCTGAACCATTTACTATGTGCTGGAGAAATACAGCTCTCCACAAGAAGAAGTGTCAAATGTCTCTTTTGTGAGGGATAGGGTTTAAAATCCGAGTTTGACCCTTATGACAGTCTCAATCTGCTACAAGAACTAAATGACCTTAAGGGGTCTGCTTTCCTTAGGGATTCTCAAAACTCTTGCATTAAGGAGTAAGAATTCTGCCAGTTTCAGTTCACCACTGCAGAAGTGCCAGGGCAGAAGACAGCCCACTCCTCAGATGCAGGAACTGATTCTGCTTTCTGGATTTGCAGGTGTTCAGCAGGCCCTGCTAGCATCTGGGGTATTACAGTTCTCAAAGTTGCAGCTTTGTTTCAAAGTAGCCTAATATTTATCTATTTTTATCCACCTGCAGGCCTGTTTCATAATAGAGATTTGATTTTTAAAAGGAGGGACCACCAGCCCATTTGTCACCAACATTTTAGCAATTTTTCCTTACACAGGGTGTAAGAGAAACCCTGCCTAGGAAACCTTTCAGTTTTATGAGTCAGTTCAACTTCCCATTTTTGTCATCATAAGGACAAGGCCACGACAGGCTTGGTCATAAACAAGGTGGGCTAAGTTTATTCTGACAGGGACCAGAGAAGCTATGTTAACAAGGGGAATAGCGTGTCTAAGCATGAAATATTAGGTTTGCATTGATAGAGACACTGTTTGCAATTGGACTCAACAATTAGCAGTCAAACTCCATTGCATAAAGGCAATTTAGAATATGGGGGGGGGGGGGGGGGGAAAGGAAGAAATTTACCTTGGGAACCACATTTATTATTTTCCTATCACTTTTGTTCTTGAAGAGTAGTCCACAGGCATTTTCTGCGATCACTTCGTAATTTGGGCTGGAATGTGAAGTGCTGACATTTCTATCCCAGTTGTAAAAGCTGTGAAAATGTGAAACAGAAATGCTGTACTTTTAATGGATGTCATTCTTCCAGCTTAAAGGGCAGATTCTGATCTCCTTATTCATGCTGAGTAGTTCCCGACTCCACAACAGCCCCTTTGAAAGCCAGACAGATGCACTGAGGAGCAGAAGTCTACTAAATGGCAGAAAACCTGCCCAGATATGGCCCTACCTCTCTGATCCCTGGCAAACCAGAATGGAGGCCCCAAGCTGCCTCCTCATCCACTCAGTGCTAGTGCTACGGAAAGACTCGGAGACAGGGTTGTAACTGGTGGGAAGTAGTTGTGCTTGAAAACTACTACTGTGACGGAAACAGCTCTGGAGACCACCTGAAAGCGCTTCCTGGACCACCACAGATCTGCAAACCAGATGTGGGAACCGACGTTTTCCCCTTAGGATTGCACTCTTGCCGCCTCACTGTTTTCCTTTCTCTTGTTTTTAATATAATTCTGGTAGTAAGGAGTTTTTGGAAGTCTCCTTGTGGGTCAGACATGGCAGGAGGGGCTGAACTCCATCTCCCCACGGAAAATGCCAGCTTCCCAGAGCTACAAGTGTCAGCCTAGAGCTAATTCTGAGCAAACCCTTCCATCAGGTGGATGGTGCTTGTTCGTTTCCACAATGTCTGGCGCGGAACAGAACTCAAAAGGAATCGGCTGGCTACATCAAATACAAAATGGGCAAGGGAAGTTCCAGCAGTTTATCAGTCTTTCTCCCCGGGGTCAGAGGTGATGGAATTCCCCGAGACTTCACACACTTTTGGTTTTTGACTTCTTAAACTTCTTATCACCTGAGCTCAGCCCTTCTGGGCTTTGTACTTGACATACCACCAATGACCAGGTGGTCATTTGCACGCTCACTGTTAGTATTTGTTTAGAAACCTTTGTGACAATGCAATGGTGCTGCTACTTGAGCCTTGCTGGGATGCTCACTTGATCACTGAAGCAGCACATTGCATTTCTGTGGCTGATCAGATGAGCATATCTTTTTGCAAAAGGCAGAGGAGATGGGAGGAAGTCAGGAAATCATTCTGTGTGTATGGAGGATTCAAGAAATTTACAAAATACCTTTTAATTTTCCTGACTTCTGCAAAGGTACTCTATTCCAACTAGATACATTGTCCTGTTCTTTTAAGTGTCTTGATTTCTTCCTTACTTGGACGGCGTGCAAAGCAACAGGCCTCGCTGCTGTGTATACTAAACCTTTTTCCATCCTGAACACCTCTGGTAGTAATGGAGCAATCTATAATGACATGGAGATGAATTTACAATGCCCTTAACAGAATCACCATAAGGCATCACTGAAATCAGCAGGTGATTTGCCACTGAAGTTGACAGCCTTGGATTACAGCCAGATAATGGGAAACGATGTGCTCAGCACAAAGTTACAGAACCGTCATGGTTGGAAAGGACCTCTGAGATCACCGAGTCCTTGAGCCAGTGAATTAGTGCAAGTAGAAGCTGCCCTCTGGAACTCTGCGCAGCCCAAAGCTTAGATAACTGCAGAAAATGAGTGCTATGTTAATTGGTCACATTAATTTGTCATCTATAGAATTATTTAATGCTCTGGAGTACTCACATTAAGTGGTAAACTGAAGACTTTTTCATTCACTGTTTAAATCTAGGAATTTGAAGTGTAAGAATGTATACAAACTGATATACAAATGAAATACGCCAATTCTTGCAACTGTCTACTCAGTTGCCTTATTTTAACCCTACAGCTTCTCCTTGTCCCTCAGGGAAACAACTTGGTTAACAAGTCCAACTGCACAAAGAGAGGCTGTTTCTGCCGGAAAACGACTACCAGATTAGGAAGGATTGCTCTACATTATCTCGGGGTGGGAGGAGAAGGAGGATATATGTCTTTCTGCAAAGACTTCTCCACATCCATTAAAAAGAAATTAAACATCTGAAGGCGGAAATAGTCAATTAGCTGTCGGATAATAACTTCCTACATTTTGCCAAGTTTCCAACCCCACTCCTACCATACTTCCCCATTTAAGCCAGTGAAGACAAGACCAGAGCTTAGACAGCCTTTCTGCTGGGAAATCAATGTCTAGTGGAAACCATTTCATTATGGACTCTTTCGCTCCATGACAAGTTCGTTCCCATCATGTGCTTAGACGTGAGACGAACCCCAAGTCCAGACATGGAAGGAAATTTCCCCTGCATACCTTTATTCATGTTCTTCACTGAAAACCGATGACATCAAGAGATGTCATCAAGAGACATTCAAGTAAGCCTCATAAGCACCTTCAGCAGATAGGATGAGAAGGGCTCCTGCAGCTACAGGACAGTGTTCCTGGGAGGAAAAAGTAATATATGCTAACAGGAAATACTCCCAAATAGGCAGGAGGTCAGAAGAACATTTTAAGCAGAGCAGCAAGGGGCTGGAGAAGGCTTCTCTGGAGCAACCTCTTTCCTGCCTGTGACTGTTCAGGTGAAACTTGCTCCCTGTTATCAACACATTCTGCAACCAGGCTGCTGCAAGATGAGTGGGCTAGAAACCGGGACCTAAGGAACCCCATCTCATCTGTGTTTCTTCCTCTAGTATAAATACTAAACTTAACTTCAACAGTAACTGCTATTTAGGAGTTACTATAATCCCAGTCTAATCAAACTCATTTTTGTTAGCAGAATTCCATGTGGCTTTCAGCATTTAAATTATCCTAAGATGAAAACATGCTATCGGATGAACATGATCAAATGCCAAAGTTCAGTGCACATTTTTTCTATCATTATTTTCCTTGATTACCATGTGTTGTGGAAGAAAGGTAGCATTTTTCAGCACAGTACTTAAGTGTGTGGAGTACAGGAGACTTAGCAGTGCTCATTGTCCAGCTGTAAGAAGAATGCATCTTGGGGGGTGTTTTTCTTTTTTTAAGACCATGACTACTTGGTGCAGTTGTCTACAACGAGAAGCACACTGTGTTTGGGAATACAGACTAAAATATGTGAGGTGTTTTTTTTTTCATTCATCAGCTAATTCTGGTCTGAGCAGATTTTCATTCTGCAGGCTGGCAGATGCCCTCCCAGAACACAGAAGCCTGAATACAGGTTTTTGTATCCTTACAGTTATCCTTTGGGTACCAAGATGGCAGCACATCAAACCACATGGTGCTTATAGAATGTCTTTCATCGCAAAATCTCTGGGTCCTTTTGTAAACATGCATTAAACCACTTGACATTCTTGTGAGATGTAAGGCAGGTTTTATTACAGCTCATCAGTGGCTGGGGGAGCCAGGGCACAAAAAATGTTGGCTATTTTTCCCAAGGATATGTGGGCCAAAGCAGAGCAGCCAAGAGTCCCAATTGCCAGCCCCAGGAGATGGGGTGCTCTGGTTGGAGCCCTGTGGCTGCTCAGTCAGGGAGCTGGACAACCCTTTTCCTGAAGGCAAATCCTTGGCAAGGTTACAAATGGGATTTCGATGCGTCAGTGTGTGATCGTCGCCTTTATTCCCTTATTCTGTGGTGGGAAATGAGCTGTGATGGAAGAACTTCTTACATGGCTTATTCCAGGGGTTGGGGTGCCACGGTAGAGTGGAGAGAGCTTCAGGCACCAAGCAAACCAAGGGTTGCCAATCACCCTCTGACCAAACGTACAGAAAGTGTGCATACGCAGGGCAAGAGCTTTGTTGTCCCAACTTACTATTTAATATTTAAATTAGCAAAATCAGGGAGACAGAACATAGTGTAAAGGTGTTTATGTCTGTGTTGGCCCCACCTTTGATCCCATGGGGTTAGATTATACTACCCTATTCTTTCTTCCCCTCAGGATAAGGACTGGTTCCTTGCTTCAGTTCTCTACTTTTCTCTTCCCACCCACGCATACACAAAGATAAAACCATTCCCTATAGCAGACTGGGACTTCAGTCAAAAACTAATTATAAACAATGATGGCTCAACAGCTTTTTTCAGTTTGTGGTTCTATGAATTTGCGATGCAAACTATCTGGCTTCAGACCCCCTCCTGGTAATTTACAGACCAGCTTGCTTTAGTCGGGCAGCAGCAGAAGGGTGCAGACAAGGGAGATAGAAGGATGCAGGACAACAAAGGAGACTGGAACCAGGAATAAAAAGAAGCTGCAGCTCCTTCATCCTGGCCTTCTCATCCTTTCTGCCCTCCGGTAGGAGTGCACTAGTAATCACTCTAATGGGGGAAAACTGGCATTCTGCACGCGCTTGCCAAATATGACAAAGTACCAACATAGCTGGATGGGATTCGGCCCGCCGGTCCTTCCACAGCCTTCTGGTGCAAACGAGGTCAGTGCCTTGGTGGGACATGACACTATGTAATACAGCACATATGCCTGACTCCACGCCAACTGCTATTTCATAATAAAATGCACATCACAGACCTCTGTTAAACACGAACAAGCTACTTTTTCCACCTAAGAAATTTAAAGATGCTGAGTTTTGCTTTTCTTTTTCATCTTGAAGCAGCTTTTACTGAGATAATTATGTTTATCAAATGATTGCCAGTGTAGGTTGAGATATGTCACAGTACTTTGGAAAAAGAAGGCAGTTTGATTTGTTCACAGCTACAGTGCACAGCAGCTATTTTGGTGATTTTTCCCTGCTTACTGAATTAAAACCCTGTAGCATTTAGCTACACTCACATGGCTGGTTATCTTGCAAATTAGTTGTAAATTAGGAGTAACTCCAATGAACTCTCGTACAGAATTGGTAGAAATGAGCACCTGGGCCACAGAAACCCATTCATCCCTGGTTTCTTAGAGGTGTGGAAAATTTGAGTTGCTCCCTCTTGCTCAAACCTGGCCAGTGCCAGCACCTTCTCCCTGCACCTTCTCCCTGCAGCTCCCCAGTGCAGCCCATCCTTCCCATCTCCCCCAAGCAACAGCAGGAACCCTGGAATTCAGCTCAGCCGAGAGCAGCGGCAGAGCTGCCACTGGTCTCAGGAGGGCTGATGCTCACCCAGCATGTTCAACAGGCAGAAGACAAGAACTAACACATCACTGCTAGTCATTGGGGCTACAGCTACTCCATGGCAATGAAGTTGACAAATAGCAGGAGTTTCAAAACATCTCCTTGAGCTGCTGACTCCCCTCTTTTTCTATGGCTTTAAAAACAAGTAATTTTTTTCCTTTTCCCTTCCATCACTCAGCAATAAGACCTCCAAAAGGAGCACATCCATGCCAATTCCCATGCACATGTGATTCCATAGGGTGATGAACTCAGCACTCCATGAGAGGGCTGAGATCCTGCTCCAACACCACAAAAGTAGCGCTGTGAGGAGGTGCAGAGAGCCAAGCCCTCTGCACAGGAGATCCTGCCACGAAGCCCGACAATGAATGCTACACACAGCGACGGCAGGGAAGCATCCACGGGGCATGGAGAGTGGCTTTCATTTAACATCATCAGAGTGCTGGAGTGACTCTGAGATGAAAGGGCTTCCAGAGCTCCTTTTGGCACTGTAAGCCTTTGATCTTACCCTCTCCTTCTGATAACCCCCCAAGCCACATGGCTGCTCCACCACCTGCCTGGGATCTGCCTCTGAGATTGCCCATTTTTCTTGACATGAAGGAGGAAAAGGGAGTGTGATATGCAAAAACGGTGAGCACCTGAAGCTTCCATTGACCTGATGTGAAACTCTATGCCTGCTCAGCAAGCCTCTAAGTCTGCTCTCATGAGTTTGCGGGCATACCATGAAGGGCAATGCACTGAAAAGAGGTAAAGATAAATGCAAGGTACACTGCAGCAAGCTCCAATGAACTACAAATCCACACTGTCTATGAAATGCGCATCTAGACTGGACAAGAACATAAAACAAATCACAATCCTATGATGTAGGCCAGAAGTGCCTCAAGGATGCTGGATGTCTGAAGGTTTCCTACTGTACGCAGCTCTTACTGATGCATTAACTAAATGGTGCATTTTGAGTTTGTCATGGCCTCGCATATTTCTCAGTCAGAATAGCAGCAACACAAAGAGGGCTTGGAAAGGAATTCTGTTACACAAGAAAGTTGGAATTCCCACAACCAAAAGATGCTATCACAGAATGTCATGGTTGGAAGGGACCTCTGAGACCACTGAGTCCATCCATACACACACAAACCCCGCCCCCCTACGATCTCAGGCACCAGAGCATGCCCTGAAGTGCCACATCTACGTGTTTCTTAAATACCTCCAGGGATGGTGACTCCACCACCTCCCTGGGCAGGCTGTTCCAGTGCCTGACCACCCTCTC
>JAOXNO010000033.1:61710-93716 GCA_028565335.1 Limnodromus scolopaceus
ATCCCCTTCTCTGGAGACATTCAAAACCCACCTGGACAAGTTCCTGTGCAACGTGCTCTAGGTAGACCCGCTCCAGCGGAGGGGTTGGACTAGATGATCTCCAGAGGTCCCTTCCAACCCCATGTGATTCTATGTGGTTGAAGGGGCACCATGTAGGTGAGGGCACAGGGCGAGCGGTTTGGAAGCGCTTGCTGGGTCTTGCAGGCGAGGACACAGATCACGGATCTGATGTGATGGAGAAAGGATGCCGATAAAGTGTCATGAAGGGAGTCAGTTGCCCATGGTAATTGTTACTCACTTGAGTTGCAAACCATGCAAGGTTACTAGAATCACAGGAAGGAAACAAAGAAAGCAGATGTCCTCATGCAGAATGATAGAATCTGTTCAAAACAGGACAGACAGATGTGTAGGACTACTGGGACTGTAGTTACTACAACTGTTCCAAAAAAAGACTATTTAGATAAACAGCTGACAATGGGAATGTTACAATTTTCTGTCAGATTTGAGTAATCAGATATACAGGAGGTGTATGCAGCTTAGTATGTCTGCATAATCTGTAGCCCTATAGAGAAAACCAAATATAGCCCTATATTGAACAAACCAAATCAGCAGTACATTTTTTAAGAAAAATCACTCTCCCTGTGTGTTTTCAATACGCAGATGTAAAGAAGATATTCCTGCATACTACAGATAAAAACAACTGCAACAACCTCTTCAGCAAGCTACAACTTAGAAGCCATTTTTCCTAGCTTACATTGATCAACCTTTTCTGCTTACTACTCGCAGAGTACAACAGGGGTGTGCTTTACTCTTTCTGCATATATGTACACCAAAACGTATGAACGCGTAACATCAAGGATACAGCAACACTGAAAATGTGAAATTACTTTAAACATCCCATCCAAAAAGAGGAACAGTGGCACTATGGCTGAGATGCCCCAATCCTACAGTTTTAATTGGATGTCCCTGTGTGACTTTCAGAATTTTGCACTAACTAATTTCACTAACTTTCTGACAGAGTTGGCTTCAGCTTGGAAGCTTGAAAATTCCCATCTTTTCCATGAGATATTCACCCAAGGGCACAACATGAGAAGATTATCACAAATAATATCAAATAAATAGATTTTGTGATTGTCCTTCAAAACCTGTCGAGTCCGATAGCACCAGTGCGGCTCCTGTTGAAGCTGTAAATTTAGACCCACTGGAATGAAGGGGGAAATCTTCTCCCAAGGCTGCTGCACTCCCCATTAAGGTCTGGCACGGTTTCAAAAGATGATGAAAAGGTCTTTCCCGGTCTATAGTCTTTCACATACTGCTGGGATGTTTACAGCTACTCAAAACAGAAAAGTTTAAGAGTGTTTGTTAAAAAATAAACTAGAAATCATTGGCATAGATAGATGGTAACGAATGCTCAGGAAAACAGCCAAACCATTTTAACTGGTGGATATGGGAAATAGAACCCGAGAACTGCATTAATGCTACGACAATGGCAAATTGGGTCTGAGGCATCTGGCGGAGACACTGCTCAGCGTCAAACATCAGCGCTGTCAGGAAAACAGATTTGACAGAATTTAGATGCAAGCACAATGATCAAAAGCCAGAGATGGAAAAAAATACAGAAATAATAATCACAGCTCTTCACTAACATATAGATGATTTTTGCAAGTCAAAATATCATTTTTAGTGTTAGTTCCAAATGAAAACATTTGAAGTGTGGAGTATCAAGCCAATGGTTTGAACTTGTCTGAACCATAGAAAGAAAAAAGATACAGAATAATTATTAAGCAAACATTAGGACAGTAATAAAGGGAAGTAGAAGATGGCTTCCTGGAAACAGGTTCAGTGCGCTCATCAGTTTGATAGCACAATAGACCTGTTGTTTTGAACTTTTGTCCCACTTCTTGCTTTAGATGCTTTAAGAAATACTCTAAAGAGCAGAGTGGGTTTTGCAGTGTTCAGAGAATAGGAGTGGATCCCATCTCCTGCGCATCCTCCAAGACCAGGATGCTTTAATGTGTGAAAAAGACTGTAATTCCAAGAGAAAGAAAAGAAAAAAATCTAAATAGCCTTGATCTCAGTCAGGTCCAGGACAAAGCTCCAGTGAAAGCAGCCTTGTATGCCTTTTACATATGTGCACGTTACATATGAATAAAACCCTGTTCCAGAGAAGTGAACACAAAATCTCAGTTTAGACCAAAGCTGCTGCTTCTTTTTGAAAGAAGAATATTCAGAATCATTACTTGCAAATCGTAAGAACTTATCTCTCATTTAGAAGCGATATAAGACCAACTCTCATTTACTTATGTGTAGTGTTTCATAGTGTAAAAACAGAGACAGCAAGGTCTTTTACATACTTTGCAAAAGAACATATCCATAAAGTTTCCTGAGAGCTACAGTAAGACTATTCTGATTTTTAACTAACAGGTAGGTAACAACGGTTGTGAGACTGCAAGAAAACACAGTAATTGTCATCTAACATAGAAAGGGGGAAAATATGGGACATCTAACATGACGGGGGGAAAGCAAAAATGTGACAATGATGAGGAACGTCTCCCTGCCAGGCAGCAGAGACAGCAACGTTACAAACTGTGACGGACAAAAGATAGAGACCAGATCTTAGTAAAACAATTACAAAAAGAGTTTTCAAGAAATGCCTCTCTTTGAAGACAGTATATGTGGGGTGTACACAAGAAAAAAGTGAAGATTAATTGCTTTCTAAAACACTGGAATAGCACAATGGTTTAACAATGGGAAAATCTGACTTATAGCAGATTAATAGCTTTCTAGCAGCTTTAAATTAAAAAACATAGATAAGTTGTTCCCCTCCCTAATGTTTAGAGCTGCATTCTCAAATATTATGATTTATAACTGATGTAATCATTGTTTTTCCACATCTGCTCAATGTAGTTGAATGTTTTAGAGTACTGGAAAGATGATATACGTGTTGTATATAGAACAAAATATTGCCATATCCAACAATAAGAAAAAGAGATATTCTCAACCACAAGTTGAGAAAACTTATCAGCTCCTATGCACCCAACTAGAGCTATACACTACCACAGCTCCTGCCTCCTCTACATTTGTTTTAAAACCTGTCACCTGTCTTTGTCAAGACAGAATTTCACAAATACAGAACACAACATAATTCACATTATACAGGTTTTTTACACCAAGTTAAAATTTTGCAAGAAACACACACATCAAGAGGTATTTGCAGGCATGTATCAGTGTTTAAGTGGAAATGTGAGCGTAGGGGAAGATTACTGGATGAATGAAAGAAGGAAGCCTATCAACACCCATCTATCACTCTCATACAGGCTGCATCTCTTCCACTGACAGGTAGGTCTGAAGCCACACAGGAATTTCTAGATCAGAACTAGCACTCTCATTCTCTATCCTTGCTTTGGCGGTCAGTGTAGCAATATTTAAACAAATAACAGTGCTTCCATTATCAAAACATTTTCCATTTTCTTGTTTATTTTAGCAGGTGTGAGAGGTCTGATTAATCAGTTGTGGGTTTTTCATTAAAAATGTCAAATGTTGTGAAAATTCTGACTTCTGTATCAGTTTGGGGCTGAAAAGGTTGGGTTTATATGTTGTAGCATTATATGATATATGTAGGATTATATGATGTGAGAAATAATTTGAATTTTATTTAAAAAAAGAAAAAGTCTCTCATTACCTCACTAACTCTAGTAAGTGCCTTAAATGGTACCAATAGCTCCGAAAGAGCATTAAGAACAGCAGAATTACCTTTCCTTCCCCACCTTAAATGTGAGCCCATGCTTCTCCCACCCTCTCTCCTGCTGTTCTTCAGGAAATATTTTCAGTGTGGTTACAACATGTGTGATCTGCCTGCGCACAGAAGGCCATAAATCCACATTACCAAATGTTTATCCCAGCTTTTGAACACCTCGGAAAGCATGGTATCAGTATCCCACAGACCTCAGGGTGTACCAGTGCCATAGAGGGAGCCAGCCAGGTACCACATCGTTACAAAGACCATGCTGATCCGGGATGTAATGAGAAGCAGGACCAAGGAAGGGTTCCTCGGTGGCAGCTCCAGCATGTAGGTGCAGGTGCACTGCCTGAACACAGCACAGAAACAACGCAATTCTGGCAAAATGAGAACTCCGGCTTGGCTCAACATGTGCAGCTCTAACATCCAAACCGTGTTACTAGATCAGCCTGGAATGTCATTCTAAATCCGTGGTCTCCAGGCATTAATCAAGAAAGGGGGCCGGCAGGAGGGGGGGATAGACTATTTAAAACTCATAGCAGAGGAAAAACATACCCTCCAAAAATGCCCTATCAGTGAAAGGATTTAAGTCACTTTCCTAGCTTGTGGTCATTTTCAGAGACATAATAAAAATAACCTGTGGGACCCATTGAGTACCTGCAGTTAAGCTGTCATCACGTGCAGATGTATGGTATCTTTACTATTGCACTGCATTACATTATTTCCTTAAATTGGTCTCATACTTCAGCCCCTGGAAAAGCACCAGAAGAATTTACTGGGGCTGTGAGACTTGGATTGCACTGAACAAGCCCCACTGGGCTTGCTTGGAAAAGCACGGGAACTCCCTGCCACTCAACCATTAAGCCTGGGATAAAAGGGAAAATGAAAAGCTCCGCGACCCAAGCTGCAAGCTCTGAACCCAGGGAGGGATGCTCCAGCGCTGCTCAAACGGCACCGTGGGCAAGAGATGTGTCACTATCACACCACAGCCTGGCATCAGAGAGCACGGTGACGGAGCTTCAGCTGCCAGAGATTCTCGTTTCCATGAAAAACATAAGCACAAGGAGCTGTTACGAGGTTTCCCAGAGGAATGTCCTATTTTGTGAGCTCCCCGTAAGCATCTGTGAGTGAGAGGGGAAAAGGAAGCAGGGGCAAGTAAGGAAATCCAGAGACCAAGAGAACCAGGAAAAAATTTGAAACAACAGTAAAGACAAGGAAAACCAAGTAATACACTTATTATGTGGAGGAAGAGAAGGGAGGTGTATATCAGATAACAGGAAAAAGAAATACCCAACAAGAAGGACACAACACACTATTTAACACTGACAGTATGTTACATCTGAGACACATTACTCCCGCCCGGCGTACCCCCTGTTGGCATTCAGCAAGCTGCCCAGCCAGGCTGAAACGCATCCCTCAGGCTTTCTCCTGAAGGCTGACTAACTCACCAACCAGACTCCCATCTGCTCCCCATAAGCATGGGTGCCTTCAGGATATTTTGAAAATAAAATCACTATTATGTATCATATAAAGATTTTCACAAACATAAATACAAACTCTGTAGTGCAAACAAACAAAAAAGGATTGTGTGTCCACCCTGCCTCACCTCCTGGTTGCTTTTTTTTAAGTAATCAAGAGAAGCTCAGAGAAATATATTACTTATCCACGCAGATCTCCACTAGAGGCCAGGATTTGGGTTTCTTTACCTTCAGAGTACCCCTCAAAAGATGCATATTTAAAGCTTGTAAGTACTGTGATGCGGTGGCATGAAGAAGCGATTCAGTCAGTGTACATTGCTTATGAAGTGTGTGTTCCTTTTTAAGAATACTTGTAGAAGCAAACTGAAAATGACTGCAATTAAACTAACTTGGTTTTGATGAAGCATCTCTGACATTATCATTGTGGATAGACGCTATAAAACGCTGTTGATTTTTACTTTTCATTGACAGGCTCTAAGGACGAGCAGTGAAACGACCAGAAGCATAAGACATTTCCATGCAAAGCAAGATTAACTGGCATCACACAAGAGAAAAGACAAATACGTGGCATCACAATAATCCAAAAATAAGGGAAAACAGAGTGATACTGAACAATTTTGAATGATTTTGTACACGATCAAATTACTTGCTCTTCTGCTGCAGCACAGGAAATTAGTAGATTCAGTTTGGGGTACTGAGGAATTTTTCAACCAAATGTTTATTTCAAGACCCCGATTGCTCAGACTTCACCAAGGATGTGCAAAATCCAGTGGCATATCCATCCTTCATTGGATCTTTAATTATTGACATAGCTCAGACAAGGGAGCTTGAAAAATGCAGCCACAAAAGTCAGTAATCGCTGAGTTATCCTGAGCTCATTAGGGGTTGCTCTCTGTCTCTCCCTGCTCCTTTTCCCCCCTGAACACTTCAAAGATACTCGGTCTTTCCCAAATAAGAGTTTCGGAAATTTTAGGGAAGTTTGGAAGTTTTAGTTTTTCCAAGGAGTTAAAACAGATCCTTCCCTTGGTGTTAATTCTGCTTCCTGGAAGTTCATCACCAAGAAACAACCTCCAGTCTCTTGGGCTGGACACAGGCGCGGGCTATTTATCACGGGGGCCGGGGCTTCACCCTGCCAAGCGTTAGGGAGAAACTCTGTTTATGACAAGATGCAGTGATTCCCCAGTTCAACTGATACACTGTCTGCCACAAACGCACAGCTTTACCTACAGCAGCCGGCACCCAAAGCAGCACCATCACCTATCAACACAGCACAGGAGACTTCTGCCATCATTTTTTATGAGGATATAGCTGGCAACCGAAGAAAGTACTAGTTATTCCACGCAACCGCTCATTAAAAAAATCTGGACATACCGACTTCAGCCACAGTTATTTCCTGGTCTAACTAGAAGGAAAATGTGGTTTCTCAGGCACCGGTGTGTGGCAGGAACCGCGCGGTGCCTGAAGATCACCATGCAGCGCCCCCGCTGGAGCTTGTACCTCAGACAACAAAACCCAGGAGCAAAGCGGACAGTAAAGCTCTTGCAAAACTACAGGACACTGCCGCCTCATCACGAACATCGATGCCCATTCCTAATGAGCAATGCCCAGATCAGCCAGCACAGCACAAACTAAAGACGAGCTTGCAGAGCAAGAGCAGAGCTGTTCAGCTCTACCCTCAGCTCCTCGCCCTCCACGCTTCACACACTCATTCTCTCTAACATGGATTTTTAAATAAACAATGCAACCAATCATGGTGCTTCTTAACATTTTATGTGCAAACACGTTCAGTATAAAGCCCCAATCTAGGGTCCTTGTTCAGTTTTCTTGCTTGGAAAAGCATGTGAACACATGCTTTAAGTGTTTCTCTAAATCGGGAAGCAGTTAAGTGTATGCTTAATTAGGTCCCATGTTTGGGACCTCACCCATTAGCTGATATTGTTTCTAATATTATTAATTACCCTGCACCCATGCCAGAAAGCCCATTCTAGCAGGCTCCTTAAAGGGGCCTTGAAAAAAGCAGCTTGAGAGGGTTTGGCACATTCTCCTCGTGTAAGACAGCTGGGTTTGTGGCGCGTTGACTGGCAGATCTTATCCAAACAACAGGTCGATTTAGAAGAGCTTGATAAAACCCAGACCGACAGCATCAGCACACATCTAATGTCAGCATTGCAAATGTTAATTCATTTCTAGTCCACATTAGGAGAGACCCAAGGCTGGTGGGAAGGTACCACAGCTCCCTGGTGAGGTGAGGATTTCATCCCATGGCCTGCAGAGTCCCTTGGAAAAACCATGCCCTTTATTTTCAGGGAACCGGCGAGAGGAGAAAGAGCGATCGTGTCTAGGTCCGACTGCCTAATGCGTCTGTCTGTGCACCATAACACTGTCTTCACGCGTAAACAGCCGTGAATCATCTCTGACTCTCAAATTGCACACAGAAGCTTCAGCTCAAATCCCAGTCCAGACAAGTGCTTGGCCAATTCGTTTTTTCTGAGAGGTTTTTCCTGCTGTTCTGTTCTTTCCAGTGACAGTATGACCGCACTGACAAGGAGGGCAAGATAGTTTTTCCCCTGCGTTACCTTTTTTTCTATCATAAGAGTCTAGCGATTTTTAGTTTCCATTTCCCTATTTCAAATGCATACAGTTAGTTTGTTCAAAGCTGTAAAAGGCCAATCTTTGCTCTTAAAAGACTTTATCTTTCTTACAAGATTGAACTCTGAATTGAAAAAAAGAGAGAAATTAAAAGTGAAAAGTAATATTTGCTGTATTTAAATACAAGACAGATGTGGAAGCATACATCTCCAAATGAAACATTTACTGAGTTGACAGCAATGGAATTTTCTTCTCACACATGCAAATGTCAAGTCTGAATGTTCTCTCCTCTCTACCTACGTGTCTATGTGCCACTTGCTCTCCACTGCCTTCCATACTTACGCGGCCCTTAAGAATTGTCCCCTGGATGCTCCTCTTTGGGAACAGTGTCATCACTTCATCTCCAAAAGATTTGAAGACTTATGACTAAAAATCCTAGATGCCAAACACGAGACAGCAACAAGCATAACTAGGAACCTAACAGGTGACTGACTAAGCCATAAATAACTGCTGAAAGCGACAACACCATGAAGTACTGAAAATCTTCAAAATTCAGGCCAGGCTACCTGTGAGTTAGGACACTGTCATATATGGTGAATACCATTGTACAAGGACAGCACTCTGGAGTTACAGATAAACAGCGAGAAGAATACTTTCCCCCCATGAGGCTGGAGAAGGGGAGACGTGGCTGGAGCGACCCCAGCCTTCCCTGGCTCTGTTCTCACCCTTTGCCTACCATTTCACCAAAGACTCAACAGCAACTGCCCTGGTATTATTGCGATATTGGTCAACAAACATAGAACACAGTTGTAACCAAAGACCCAGATCATTTTGTAAACATTAAGTATGATGACAAAACACTGAAATAAACCATATCTACTTCTTGTAAACTATAAACAAAGTATTGCCCTTGTCAAACTGTTTGAGATCAGTATCTCTTTTTTAAGAGATCCAATGGCAACATGTCGGTCGTGAAAAAATCCTTACAAAACTGGGATGTTGAAGAGAGGTATTTTTTTCTCAACCCTGAATTTTTTCACACTGTAATATTACTAGTAGTACGGTAATCTCTGTAAATTAGGGGGCGCAATCTGTTAATCCTCTCCATGATTGGAGACTGCACATTTTGGAAACTTGGGAACCTTTATTGTGAAATGAAATTTGAATTTAACTTGTGGTCTATATCCATAGCATCCAATCATGGGAGACACTAATGTGCTTCTGATCTGCAGGCTTTCAGCACTACTGAGAAGTTGGCCTCTCCTGCCTTAGCTGGGGTGGCTGGAGGATGACACATCAAAGGGATGATGAGTGGCTTCGGCAGATGGGCATCAAGAGTGAGTTACCAAAGGGCTTCCTTCTCAGATCCCACTGAAGGAAACACACCACCAGGGCAGCAGGAGAAATGAATAACTGTGGATCCTTCAACACAAGAACAACCTCCTGTTATACTTCAAAAAAAACCTGTTATATGTGAAAAAATTCCCTACACATCTTCTGCCTGGAACAGCAGGACTGCCCACACCACAAAGCACGAAAATGCAACTTCTTCCCTCTCAGTCCTCACCGGGGTAAGTTGGGTAGCAGCAGAACTCTTTGTAAATTGCTCTCCAATCTGCAGGGTACGGGGTGCAGCAGGGAAGCGAGACGTTGCCTCATGCCCCACGCTGGAGAACATATTGCTGGCCATGATTTGGCCTACAGGTCTTTACAGATTAACAGATGGTATCTAGAACATACCTGGCAATAAAACAGGAGGGAATTCCAACCCCAGTTAATGAGCGACTGCCAAATGCTGCGCCCACTTGCAGCCAAACAGATCACAGCCCAGCTATGAGAGGAGCAGGGCAGAATCAGATGGGAGGCTCTTGCCAGTAACGAACAACACGCCATGTCTGAGAGCACCCTGTGTCCTGATGCACTTCATCGCAGATGAGGCCCATCACCACAAAGCCCCGAACGCTGGACCTCCCACACTCAGACTGATGCGTGCTGGGGCCAAAACCAACAAGTTTCACTGCTGATGAGATAAGTAAGTGATTTCACACCATTAGTTCGGGGGGAAATCTATGAGCCATGTTCTACAGTAAGTGGCTCCTTACCTGGCTCTGTTTTAGAAAAGAATGTGCACACCCGTGAGAAGAAGTGAAAACACTGCAACCACAAGCCAAGTGTGAGGATAAAATACTACACTGTACAGTATCAAAATTACCATATCTAGCACGCTGCCACAGAAAACTAATGAAGAACCAGGGCAGGAGTTCACACAAAATTGAAATAGTACAGTTCTATTGCAAGACATTAGTTTCATCCTCCTTCACTAGGAGAGACACTCAAAGTATGGCTGGTCAGACGGAAAGTGGGCCAAGCTTCATCTTTTGCTGTGCTGCTTCATTCAGAGAGAACTTTTTTGGTACGGTTCCACAGAGTGAACATTCTCCATTTTCTTTGAACAAATTGTATTACACTTGTTTCTCATCAGATTACATAAATTAGCTGAGAGGGAATGGATTCAATTACAGTCCAGATTCCAGACCTCTTAAGAACTGACTGCCTAACACATTCCTTTCATTTAATAAACTGGAACCAAATGAGGATTATATCATATAAATAATACTCCCTCGATAGGGCAATGCAATAAAATGGCAAAAATACTCAGAGGAGCCACGTAGATCAAATACAAAAGCCTCTGATATTACCCACCGGATTTAAAGTATGAATATCACATAAACTTCATTGTTCAGTATTGTGAATTAGAATCTGATTCAGAGGGTACTTAAGTTTAATATCTTCTGAGAGCCTCAGGCAGCTAAGGAAAAAATGTGCTGCAGCAAAGTATGGATTTCCATATTTAAAAGATAATTTGATAGCTCTGCACAAGATACTAACCTGTCCTGCAAAACCCAAGATTTGTAGATCTCCCAAGTGACTAAGAGTAAGTATGACCACAAGTAAGGTCTTTGCAAAGCTCCAGCGAGGCAGTTTCCCAAACTGACTTGTTCTTTAAGAAGGCAGTATTTTGGAACTACTGAAACTGATATAACAATGTCTAGGAACAACAATTTTTGACAAAAATACCCAGTCTTTCAGCGTGACAAGTAGATATGCTGTCTATAGTCGGACATTTTTATAACTGCCTAAATGCATAAGTATCCAGGGAAGAAAAATGCAATAAAAAGACTTAGATTCAGAGCTCGACAAGCGATTCAAAACTGAAGGCAAAAAATTATACAAATAGTCAAATTATCCCCACTCACAAGCAGCATTCTTGAGAGATTACTGAAGAATGGCTGAAGACCATTTTGATGACAGTCTATGTAATTACAACTTGTCTAATCTTAAAGCTGTATTTAACCTGGCGTGCAACTACAAACACAGGATCCAGCAGGTGAAGTTCAAATTTAAGACTCCAACCAAGAAACAGGATGTTTCTATCTACTCAATAAAAAGGTTTTCAGGGAACACGGTAAGTCCTCTGCCAACGAGAATCCTTACATCAGTACTAGCCAAGCCTTTTTTCCTGGGCTTCTTCATAGCTGTCCTCCATCTGTCCAGTAACATTCTCAACGGTAGCCGTGAGGGACATGGTGGGAATGAAATGCGCTGGACACCCAACTGATGCAAAATGGGGTGCTCGACAGCTCCAGTGGACCACTGGATACATAAACGTGGTGAGACATTTTCTGTGACGTGACGGGCCTTTCATGAAAAGACAGTTTGTATACGTGATGCACCAAGAACCACATCATTCAACCATAAAGGGAAGGTTTTCCCTGTAGCCAGTGCATACATTCATACATATAAATAAATAAAACAAACTAGCCTTCCCGGCATTGCGTATGCTCTATCTCAACTTCCCTTTACCTTCAGCTGGAATGTTCAAATGCAGTTTTGAATAGCTTACATTCTAGTTACAGGTAATGCTTTATCTACCCACATCCCCCTTTTTTTACTTTAACAAAGAGGTTCAATGAAAAATCACCCGAAGCTATAATTCTACTACCAGAAGGAAGGAACACACTGAGCTCTCCATGAAGTTTGCAGTGTATCCTAGTTATGACACACAGGAAGGAAAAAGAGGTTAAAGCATACATTAAATGAGACTTTTTGAACTCAGAATAGCCAGGGTTAAGCACACACCTACTGGATACAACAGTAACCTTTCTTACTGGATATGACAACAAGGATTTAAAAAGGCTTATTTATGAGTTGCTAATAAAATCCTATTATCTAGAAAGGACATAATATGCAAAGCAGACACAATATTATGTTCACTCCTGTTCTTAATTCAGTCATAAAATGGCAACTGTGTGTTCATCCCTGTAGCTTAAAAGCATAAAATCAGAATTTTTGCTTCCCACCTCAGCTAGAGCTGAGATTTCAGCCTCTCTGCCTCATTAGTGACATCTGCTGTCCCGTGAGCAAATGACACACAGCCTTCAGCAGCTCCTGTGTCCCCTCCAGTAGCCGTTCCTGCTTTCTGGCTCTGTTACACACACGAGTTTGGCCGAACAGTATTTGCAGTGATTTGCATGAGAGAACACCACTCTTAGAAAATGGAGAAATGCATTAACTCCTCTGTACCAGACACCTTCGTTGTTGGCAGTTCTTACCTTTTCACACGAGGGGAGAGGAGACTCCAGACCACTGAAAGGTTCACCATCTCGTCCCCATGTCCCGCCAAACAGCACCCACCTGTCATGCCACACACACTGCTTCAGCACTAAGGACTGTCCCAGGCCCCACCTGGACTGCAAGCTTTGCGGCTCCCAGCCTCTTCAACTTGGTCTTCACCAACACAAGTACACAAAACATCTCTCATACATGTATCTCAGGCGCTCAGGGGCAGCATGTATTTTAAGGAAAACGTGTTCTTCAGTGCAAAAGCTCATGGATGATGTTTCTCATTAGTCACAGGTGACACACCATCTTATTTGCCACCAGAAGATGTCTGCAGGAGGCCTACTTTCAAAGCAAAGCATCCTCCCATCGACTGGAGATGTTGTGGCAACGACTGATTGCAGCTGTGTGGCCTGTGGCTCTTATTGATCAAAGCAGGTTGCTATTTACAGACTCCTCAGGGCAATGAGAGATGCAGAGACAGGCGATGGTTGTAAAGTCCTAGTTAAGTTTTATGCTCTGGACTAAATAAATTTGATAGGGACCTTTCTTAAAGCCCTTCTCCACAACTAATTCTGATTAATCCAAGGTGTTTGCCTTTCAGCGAAAAACACTTTCATAAGCTATCTTCCTACTGAAAAACCTTTAAACCTTTCTCTACGTATTGCCTAAATGCAAATAAATGAAAACAAAGCCAAAATAAATACCTCAGATCAGAGTTCCGAGGGAAAAGCTTTTTCTTCCCGCTGAAGTAGACCTCAAAATCATCTGTTGTCAGCCTATGTGCATAGTCAATGTATGCGGACACCTCTTGGCGATGAGAATTTCGGTCACAAATGAAGATTATGGACTGTAAAACACAAAGGCGGCCACAAATGAAGAACAGAAAAACAGATACGTGCACAGATTTCCATATAACAACATATTTAGAGAGCATATAAACATTTTCAACTTCACCTGGGTCAGGCTTCAGTTAGAACTCAAGACACTTGAATTATGGCATCTTAGGGCATATTCTTAACACAAGCTTGGCAGCATTACAGTGCAAATAAATATAAATTCAGTGTCACACAACATGTCCTCCTGTATTCCCCATGTCTCCTGCTGCCACTTCGGAAGGGTTTTCCCACAGGTCCCGGGCCATGTCTGCCAGCCCCATGCACACAACCCTAAAGCAGCCTAATGCCACTGGACACCTATTTTTAAGCAATGGTGGGTTTTTTTGGCCATTCTATAATGCTGCTGTCCATACATTAATTACTGGACCAAAAAGGAAGGGTGAGAATGTAATTTTATGTGGGATGCACCTCTACAGCCAAAGCAAAACTTAATCTAACTTAATACTTGGATTTTTAGCTTTTCAGAAAGACGATGGACTAGAAACTAGTTACCATACACCCCTCTATTTTGTGCTATGCCCAGAGAACAGCAGAGACTTCACCAGCCCTCTCTCTTGCAAGACAACCCTTGTATTATTTTATTCCTAACAGCTAATGAGTTCCAGAGCAAAAATCTGATAATTCAAATACAAGCAAACAAACAACAAAACAAAATCCATGCCTACAAATAAAGCTGACTCAAGCAGGGTGGCTACAAGGACAACACCTCCATGTGTGCGAGCTGAATGAAAGGTGGTGGTGAGGGACCCAGAGGATGGTGATGTGCTGGTTCTGGCTGCGAGAGATGGCTTTCTGCCTTAAGGTTTAACACGTCTAAGAGCACCTCTGCTGCTGCCAAGAGGCACATCACGGCGCTGATGAGATGGCTTTCTGTACCACTTGTTGCTGGGAAACCCTGTTTCCCATTTACTCTCTACTCCTTCTCTGTTCCTTTACCTTTTATTTGCTGTATTTTCCAAGTGAATAGAGAATAGGTTCGAAGAAGGCAACCCTTTTTCACACACTATCACAGCACACAAAGCAAAAAGAACTGGTAGGATGAGTGTGGACTTGTAAGACAGAAGGGTTCTTGCATCCTGGGATCCACATAAGAAAAACTAAATGCTGAGTGTAGAGGCTATTTGGTAGGTGAGGTAGAACAGTATTTGTTAGCTGTACACGCTTGTTTTTACTCAACTGATATCAAGTGATATTTCTTTTTCGAATGTGGGGGAAATGGAAGCCATATCACATGGAACCCTTTCAAAAAATATTTTTTATTTTAACAGCAGCACATTTCTAGAGTCTAACGGTTTACCTGCCAAGCCTTTGTTATACTTGGGACATGTTTCCTTTTCCAATTTCATATTTAATTCCACCAAAACACATGTAACTCATTTTCCAATTTTGTACCATCAACGTTGTCGACAGGAAGAGCCAGAGGAATCTCCTGCAATACATCTGACCATCTTGAAATACATCTCTCCTCCCCATCCCCATCCCCTCCTGTGTTGAACAGCCAACTGTTGTGTCTGGAGAGCCAGGTAAGGGCAGACACCAGGCAATGAGAGCAGGACGACTGTCCCCAGCACACAAGATGCTGCACCCACACTTAGATACAAGAGTAGGTGTACACCATGGGTCTGAAACAGGGATTCATCCTCCTTCAGAAAAAAGCCAGTTTTAAACGAATGTCTCGTCTTGCCCAGTATGATCCGATCTTTTAAAAAAGCTGGCAGACTTTAAAGTACTATTTGCAATGTTAATCAGAGGGCTACCTTTCAAGGCTCTGCTGCTTATAAAATTCATCTCCTGAAAAACTGTTCATATATTACCAGTTATAAACCAGCACAAAACTACAGGCAAGCATAGAGACTACCACTAAAATTGCTTTATGAACTCTAAGAGAGCACCAGAATATCTAAACAAAAATATTGTATGTTAAAGGTACACTTTTGAGGCCTCCTCCTCAAAACTAAAGGCCTTTGATCATTCTCATGTCAGCACAATTTCTCTTCTTTTCTCATCTGTGATTCATTTCTAACCACCTATAAGCATTCATTCATTAAACTATGAATCAGCTTGAATTTTCTTAAGTTATTCTGAACTTTTTAATTGTGTCACACCTTTTTGCCCCTGAGAAGACTTGTACACTCTTTCCTCCCAAAATGATAAAGCACTTGACTGAAAAGCTACTGAAAGAGAGATTAAAAATCCATAAAACCCACGAACTGGAAAATCTTCTCCTAAAAGTCTCTTCAATACTCTTCTGATTTGTCTCTAACACAACAAATTCTATCAAGCACAGACTTTGTGCTTTACATCCACCTCTGAGTTTTCAGGAACTGGCATGGTGAAAGGTGAAAAAGCTTTAATTTAAGATGGGGTTTGAAAGGTATGCTTCATTATAGCTATGTAGGGCCTAACAACTGAACCTACTGACTTATAATTACAATCTAGAGCAAAGTAGAATAGAATAGAACAGAACAGTTCACTGGGAAGGGACCTACAACCACCATCTAGCAACACGGTGTTCCTTTCCCACTGCTCTGGTCGAACGCTACAGGCCCTCAGCAGTGGGGTTTCACCAAGGACCATGGAGTTCTTGTAGTTTCCACGGAGTCAATACCAGCAGCATTGCTAGCATCGCCGTGCAGGGGTGTGAGCTTGCTAAAAGCCATGGAGTTCTGTCTAATTCTTCAGACATAAATTTGGCCCACAAAAACCAGCATATCCCTCACAGCAAACCACCAGCAGCACGAGTGCTTCTGAGAGCCCCACAGGGAACTCCTCTCTCTTGCTGGAGACGAACCCCATATTTTGCCAGTCAGGAAATGCATAGGAGGAGACGTTCCGTAGCTATGTGCAACAGGGACACAAACCGATGGATGCAGAAAGCCTTAGCTGTATACAAGGACTGTGACTCGACCAAGAAACAAAAATACAAAACTTCTTCTGAAGTTCAGACATGTCTCAAACACGTGGCCACTGTACTTGAGTGAGGTCAGATGTTATGCTCTTTCCAATACTGATGCTGGAGGTGGCAGTGGGACAGAGCTGCGTAATGCCAGTGGTCCAAGGAGTGTTAAGAGGTGAGGGGATGGCCACTGGAAATGCTCTGAGAGCCGCCTCTTATCAGCTAGGGGTTCACTGAATTCACATCCCTCACATCCAAGTTCAAGGAGGTTACACAAAAAAAGCTGTAACTCTTCACGGGTGGCACAAAGGGAGGTTTAAACCCACAGAGAAGGGACATGTAGTATTTATAGGGGATAAATACAAATATCACCATACACTTACATTTATTTATTTATTTATGATACATTTGTATAAATATAAGTCTGTCCATAGGGGAGAGGCTCAGGCAGTGGATAAAGATCATCAAACCTTCACTGGGAACAGAACAGGACCTTACATCTCCCTGCTTATCTTTTTTGCTCCCATCTCCAGCCATATGTTCTTACAGCAGACTAATATTGTGGGATGCCAATGCTCTGAATATTCTGAAACCATCTGCAGCTGCTGCTTCCTACAGACAAAAGCAGAACATTTATAAGGAGCTGCACTTGCCTATGCTAAATACAGGGGCACTTTCTTCAGGAGTGTACATTTGTGATCCTTGGAAAAGACTTAATACCAGCCTGTCGTAACTTCAAGCCAGACTAAAGAAACCCAACAAACCACTGTGGATAACCAATTAATCCAGACATGTATCGACCTTCGTAACTACATGGACTATTTGTACAGTTCTATTGCCATCACTGTTTGCCTTTTAATGTGCGGCCCTACCAGACATTGCAATAAGCGCATTTCTCCCACCCAGTGATCCTCAAAATCAAGTAAAATTTGCATTGGCTTCACCCAGCCAAAAATCAGGTCCTACACTATCAGTTAGAAACACTGGAAGTAGAACAGTTGGATGGGGACACAAAACTCTTGCCTTTCCTCTATCCTGAGAGCAGAACGTTCCTGCTCTGAAAGAAAACATTTTAATACAGGGTTTTCTTTCAGCACCTCCTCAGCACAGTTTGTGGACACGTCTTGCACACAAATTACATCTGGCTTTTAACTGTGTCCAAGGGCTTTGCTGGACAGGGACCTACAAGATGGCAAATCAACTGGAGCACACCATGATTCAGCTTTCTTAGAAATTATTGCAATGCAGATGTGTTCAAGCTCAGTGTAGCTGAGAAGTGAGAATATATGGGAATATAAAGAGACCAGCCCTGCTGTCTGGTGAAACAGTCTCATAATGCGAGTCCTTTAATAGCATGCCAAACTGAAGGTAGATGACGGGAAAGTAAAGACAGACAATATTTAGGAGTCAATTACTAATTCACTGAGGAAGCTCTTTTCATGTGGACAATATCACAGGTGGGCACCCAGGGGAACAAGCACAATTAGGCTGAAAGGGACAGGCGTAAAATGCATTACCAGTTGAAATATATTTATAATGAGCAGCAATTTATTTTTGTTGCATAGTGTTTGGCCTTATTTGTCACCTGCAGATCACATTACATCTAATAGAAATACCAGTGGGCAACAGTAGTCAGAGAAAAGACCTCACCCCTGTATCTTTAAACCAGATGTTATTACCATTTCTGCTTTGCAAGTAGGAATAAGTTGCTGACCTGTTCTTTTGTTTAGCTGGAAGTGAAAATAGCATAAAACATAGGCTTATAGGTTGGGATTTACCTTCTGCACAATTTCATTTTGGGTGAAAGGGGCGGGGTTCGGCAGAAATATGTTGACTTTTAGGAAAGCGACTGAACCACCACTAAAGCAAGCCTAGAACACGCTTCTGCACACACACTCCCCTATTTTCATCTGGAAATACCATTCTCTTGCTTATGCTAACTTTTGAAACATTTCTAAAAATTGTAATATGTCTGAAAGTACTTCAGTTTCCTTCTCCTATGCTCAAAAATGCCAAGCGGGCTTTTGGAAAACATGCATCTTTTACCTGTACAAAAGAAAAAAACCAGGGACTTTGAGAGTAAGTACAGGATCACAGTAGCCTTTAGTCTGCTTCCTTCTCATCTATCCAAAATAAGCAGGATGTGGTCTAAAGGTAAATGCAAATTTAAAAGAAAAAAAAAAAAAAAGCAAAGAAGATAATCTTACACATACTCACACAAATACAAGATTTATATTTGCCTTGGTTTTTTTCCTTACTTAAAGTATCTTCAAGCTCTGACCACAGGAGTTAGATGGCATCTCTATACGCGGTTACTGTTCAGCACGAAAATGCTGGATTCCAGCCCCAGAGAGCACTGCCTGGTGCTAATCTGGGACACCAGAGCACGCAGAAGTACTCCTAGATATTTTATTTAGTTAGCAGAAATACAGAGACAAAAACCGTGCTGCAATGTAAAGCAATAAGTGCTGTACCCAGTACAAAGGGTAAAACTCTTCTGTGGTTCACAGAGACCTAGTTCACGCTGCTGTTGCAGGAATAACAGCAAGAGCAGGCCCCACAGCTGCTAAAGCCATTACTTGAGGCCAACACCTCCGTTCTCAGACAAGACACGGCTTCCACTGGGGTAAGCAGAAGACTGACCTGCTGAAGGACCTCGGGATTTCGCTAGCGACTGCATTCTGTGCGTTTATGTGCCAGGCAAAGGGCAGACATAGCACTCAGGGGACATTTTTGAGGCAAAGCACCTCAGAAAGATGCCAAGAGCAGGGCTGCTCTCACCTGCACCTCTCACCAGGTACTCAAGGTGAGATTCGACACCAGCTCCACTGCGCACAGCCTGTACCCAGGTTTAACAGTTCCCTCTGTTCCCCTGCTGCGGTTTGGGGCATATTTCAGAAACACAGGCACCCAGACACATACACACACAACAACTTAACCAAGCTTTTTTGAACCTGGGAAGCAGTGTTTGTGGGAAAGAATGGCTAGCCAAGAAGCAGATGTTCTAGCTTTCAACTCTTCAAAAATAAAAAGAAATAAAAAAGAAAAAGAAAAAAAAGTCTGGTTACCCTTCAGAAGAAGAAATGTTTGCTATGTATGTGAAACATGTGCTTCCCAGTCCCTTACTGTTCAGTGCTCAGCAGCTGCTCCGACTGGAAGAAGCTCTGTGGACTGTGAATTAGCTTATCTGTGTAAACAGGGTGTTGTCTCAGTTTGAAAACAATATTCTGGCTGAGAACAGCCTGCTGAGAGTGTGAGTTTAGATTAATTCTGTTAGCATTAAAATAAAGGAGCTTATTAAAAACAGAAATGCACACAGAACAGAACCTAAAATTTGCTCAGACAGACATAAGAAGCCAGTGTGAGCTTTGGGTTCAGCTGATGTGGAACAAAGCACATTCTCCTGGCAGAGGAGACCCATAGAATTGCCTAGGTTAGAGGGACCTTTCAGATCACCTAGTCCAACCATCAACCCAACACTGACAAAAAACATTACTAAACCGTATGTCTAAGCACCACGTTTACCCAGCTTTTAAATACTGCCAGGGATGGTGACTCCACCACTTCCCCAGGCAGCCTCTTCCACTGCTTAACTGGAGAGTGAGAACCGCTCTCCGGCTCGAGGAGGGATAGTTACAGCAGGTAATGCTCTGAGCAGAATGGAGAGATGCAAGGAGGAAAGAAGCAGAAGTATGAAGGCAGTTGTCTGTATGTAAGGAAAGCTAGGGGGGAGAAGAAAAGGAAAACAGCAAGAAGCAAGAAAGAAAAGAAAAATCCCAAAGAAAACCCAGTTTTCTGGGCAGGATCCCCCACCCCAGCTCAATTTAAGTGCAGAACTGGGGAGAGGGGGGTTGCTATTTAATTAAGACCTGTCAAAAAAGAGAACTGCACATGCTTCCTGAAACATTTTTGGGAAGCAAGCTTTTCTTTAAAGCTACTGAAGAACTACAAGCCTTTCAGTAAATTCAGAAGCACAAAGCCAAAGCCAAAACCCAACTCAGTACATGAAGAGAGAAAACCAAGGGAAGAACACTCAAGAACGCCCAGAAGAGCTGCTATCTCAGCCCATTTACACTCTCTCGAATAAACAACGTCTTTTTGAATCACATTCTCTGGGAAGGTGCTGGCTGAGAGCGCGACTGCACTGAGCCGTGCTCCACCCCACAGCAGACACTGACTATCAGCAGACCGTGATCCCTCAGGAGGCAAAATGAAACGTAGGGCAAAAACTTAGCCCCATTGGTGAGCTGTTTTGAGCTCTGCTTGTATTAAACTTTCACCAGTTCTTGTTTTCCTCAGCTAAATGCCTTTTTTTTGTTTTGGGGGGGGGGCGCATTTAAGCACCAACATTAGTTGAGCACTGAAACAAATGACAAGGAAAAAAGCACCACTAGCTTCTCCTCTCATTTCACTTCAAATACACCAGCTCAGAGTGTGCTTGATAGCCCCACATTTTACTGGCAGTAGCAAGCCAGTGAGTGGTTCTTGCATGTCAACAAATATACAAATATATATATATATATATATATATTCTGACTCATCATTACAGCTGACGCTCTATCGGAATAGTAACTTTGATGTGAAACCTCAAGCATCCCCAACAGAAAGAAATAGTCTCAGCTCAACAATCACTGGAAGGAAAGCTGACTGACTCATCTCTCCCAAGTTTTCTTGAAGATCTGTGAGAAAGTGTCCTTATTCCTGTGCCCAAAAGCAGTCCAGACAGAAATCCCCCCAAGCAGCCAGTAAAGCCCACCAGCCCAGAGTGCTCCAGCCCCCGCTGTGCTGCCCGGGGCCGAGGGGCAGGAGATGTTATCAGGGCACAAGGCTGTGCAGGAGCCCGGCAAAAGCCACAGCGAGAGCTCGAGAGGCTGACACAACCCCATTATACACGGGCAACAGGTCAGGAAGGACCCTGGGCTCCTCCTCGTTGTTGACAGCACCACCAATCTCTGCAGCTTTTAAATGAATAGCAATTCCAAATCTGGCTGAAGGAGGCAGGAAAGGCATCTTTCCTGGATCAAGACTACCATGACCACACGACACGTTCCCTTGCACCAGAGAAATCATCTTGTTCTGTACGCTATCTATATAAAATTCCAGAGAACCGCACACTAATAGTAAGGGCATCCTACCAAGTCTTTCTCAGTTCCAGTTCTATGGTCCATCTGTAATAAGGACGCATGAAGACAAAACACCACTCATTAAAGGGAATTTGCTGGCTGACGGTAAAGGCACTGGTCTGACCCTGGGAAAGCTCTGTCCTCAGGTCACAAAACCATAAAACCAGCAGATTATAGTCCACCAAAATCTGTTCCTGTCCCTGAGGGACCAAAATAGATGTCTGGGAAACTACAGGACAACAGGGCAGGTGTGTAATGCCACTTCCCACACACAGTATTCTAAATCCCACCAACCTGCAGCTCCAGCATTTCCTAAACCAGGGGTTTTTCAAACTAAGCTATTAGGTTTCCCATGGTACCATAGGCAACGAAGGTGCAGAAAGAAACACAGAAATTCAAGAATCACTTTCCTAGCTGATTAACTGAAAACATAAATTTCTATTTGTCCTGCTAAAACATATAAATGCTGTTGGATTATTAGACAGGTAAACCATTAGATAAACTAGCAAAAGATTTCAGCCTGAAAAGTATGTGAGAAGAAATGCAGCCTTTTTTCCCCAAGAATCTCAGCTTTCAAAAGTCCATAAATACTGCTTAAGGGGTTTGGGGTGGGATTTTTTTTTTTCAGCTCGCTCTCCTGTACCTGCTCCATCAGAAGGGCATCAAAGTATTTTCCCTGGCAAACACCTAATTTATGAATAAGTAAGTAGTGAGGCATGAGAAACTAGAATAATAAGGGTATGCCTTAAAAGTCAGAGAAAGGGACTGGTCAAAGCCTGCCCAAATACTGTACCAACTGGACTTGCCCAGACAAGCCTGCCCTGAGACAACAGCAGTGGTGCACAGAGGGCTCCTGTGCTCACACCTGGGTCATCCCTGTTACTCTGATGGGGAGGGGAAAAAAAAAAAAAAAAATCATATATTTTCTATTAAATGGCCAAGAAACCTCTCTGGGCCCCAGACTGTCCCGCTGGCTGTCTCTGGGCCAGGGCGGGCGCTGGGAAGGAACAATCCCCCAGTGTTGGGGAGCCGCAGGTGTCCGGGGGCAGGGGGTGCGAGGGGTTTGCTGAGCCCTCGCCGGCGGCTCCGTGCACACGCCTCGGGAAAGGAAAATACCGCCTGTGTGGCGGGAGCCTTTCGGGGCTGGGGTTTTGCTGGCAAGGCCTGGCCTCGCTCCTCTTTAGGTGCTACTTACAAACGGCCACTTGTTTGACTTGGAAGCGACTTCAGAGGGCCGGGGCCGGGCGAGATGCGCGTGGAGGGAGACCAGCTGCAGGCAGGTGTGCCGCCGCCTCATTTCAAGTTGTACCAGAGGAACACTTCCTCTGCCTGGCTCTGAGGGGTTTGCTTTTTAGAAGTCTGTTTATATAATTTGTTTTCCAGTGGAGAAAAAATTACTGTGAAAATAGTAAAGGATTCATTTGCATGCCTTTGAACTTGGGGGGGGGTGTGTGTGTGTTTTGTTTTTCTGTTTTCATTTTCTTTTGACGGGAAAAAAAAAAAAAGGAAGAAAAGACCTCTTACAATTACATGGAAATATATAAGCAAGTAACTTTCCAAATTCCAAATCTTTTCCACTGACCTAAAACACAATCCGTGTCACTCCTCCAGGGCTGATAATGGTTGCAGAACCTCTTGCAGTTACATTTTTTCCTGGGGGGATTATAAAGCGGCACTCACATGTAGCTTCGGGATTAGATGAATAGCTCAGCCTCAGCAAACCAGATGTCCCCAAAGCCGCCGTTTTGGAGGTGGCCAAGGGAGCTGGTTGCAGGCCTGGGGACTGCAGCCCAGGGAAGGTCACACAGATGGGCTTGTTGGAAACAGGCTGGGACATTAAATGAATTAAAGACATCTCCCAGCTCGGCCTGGGCACACAGGGCCCTGCGGAGAGATCCGAGCAACCTCCCGCGTCAGGGCTTGGTCTCTAAGGCATGGGGTCCCTCTTGGCTGGCAAATCCACAGTGCTCAGTGTTATTTTATTCTCAATAGACATAACCTGTGCTCACCCCAGGATGTCCCACTGCCTTGGCACAGACGGTGTTTTGACAACCTACAGCTCCAGTCACTGAGGCAAACCACAGGGCCAGGGCCACGCTGGACTCCGACAACAACCCCCCGGAGGGATTCACGCTGAGAGACTCTCTTATCTAGATAAACACTCCCCTATGGAGACATATACACAATTCACTATGACAACAACATGCCCTTACTTTGTACCAGACTACCTCGCTACACAGAAATCAACAAACACCTTAAGAAAAGCAACAAGTTGCATAGAATCTAACAGCCTTCCTCTTCAACAGCAATGACTGCAATGAACCCACCTCCCCGCTCCCCTTCACGCTCCGGGGTCTTTACTTCTAGAACAACAACTTCAAGGCGGTGATCCTGCTGACACAAGCAAGTGTTTGCTTTTCTGAAGCCTCCTCTCGTGCCCCCTCGGCCTTTCGGGCAGCTGGAAGACTGAGCTGTGTTTGGGAAGTGCTAACATCTACAGCCGCTTCCTTCTCCAAAAGGAGCAGAATGAGCCCTTCCCTGAATTTATTCACACCAAGGCACAAACGGGCACATTTAGTAAAACTGATAAAATGCCACTTCTTTTGATGCCAGTTCCGATGAAACCCGGGAGAAACCCAAAGGCAAAAGAGAGAGCACGGAGAATTCAAAACACACAGGAGGAACATACTCCAACACAAAACCCAGGAAGGCTGAACTCCAGGTGTGATGACAGTGGCTTCTAGCAGCCGCTGAGGGGTCCGCAAACATTCCCTATGTGATCACATGCACACTTCAGCTCGACTTAAGTTATGAGACCTGAAGGAACACTGCAAAAATTCCTGCCATATAGAAAAAGCATTCACTGGTGGCTCAAGGTTTATACCATACGGTTGAAAACCAGATTTACTGAGGTCAATCAAAACAAAACGAAGATCTCTGGCCCTAGAGAGCTGCACAAAACTTAAATAGCAGCTCTAACATCCACCAAAGTCCTCAAAGCCTCCACAAAGGGGAAAAAATCCCCAAAATTAATTAAAAGGAGAAAGACAGGAAAGGAAATAAAATCAAAGGAAAGCAAAAGCCTCTTGCTTTTAACATATGAAAGTTTAGATGCTTTTGATCATATAAAAGCATTCTCATTTTTTCCTGTCACTAGACACAGAAGTCAATTGGCCCATTGATTTTGAAATCCTAATGAAATATAGGGTTTGATGTGCCTAACTCTGCACGATCTGCTCAGGGTGTCAGACTTCCCACAGGCACCTCTCTGAGTCCACCACATTTTCCCCAGCTCCAAGCCCACCCTGCTCACCCTCCCTTCCAACCAGCTGCTTCTCCCAGCAAGGGAAGCACTCACAATTCCTAATCAATTTCTCCTTCCCCTCCTCCCCCCCTTTTTTTTTTTTTGGGTAAGAGTGACCTTTTAAAACAACCCACCTGTCTAAAGAACACTCTTTCCTGGTATTTGTCAAGGATATTTGAACAGATTTGACCGTAATGAGTGTCATGCCTCCAACCGTTGAACTGAACGATCAGTTCCCAGACTTCCTTTTTTTTTTTTTTCTTTTTTAAAATGCTGTTTACTGAAACATTCATAAAATCTGCTTGGCAGCCTCAGGGCTTGAACCTCAGCTGTATACCCTCTGTGTACTTAACACTGGCACTGCTGGAAGAGACCGGGGAGAGTTCTTCACTTTTTCATAGGATGGGTGACAGGTTCGTTACCCACCTCCATGGGAGGGGACAGGCCGGGGTCCGCCAGCTCGGGGCTCTGCACAGGTGCGGGGCAGTGGTACGCTCTGAAAGGACTCAAAAGTTTACAAACTCTTCGGGGTAGGGAGCTTTTCTAACACCTACTGGTAAGTTGCAGAAGTTGTTCATGAATTTTTATAAATAAACACCAAATCTTATGCCCAGAGAAATGGTACACTGAGCACCTGGCATATTTGTCCTACTGCTTCTCTTGGGTAGAACACTCTGATTTAACTCTGCCATATTCCAAGAAAGGCATCTGCCAACAAAGCTGTCTTTCAGGGAAGTTAATGTCTCTCTTAGTACTCTTGCTAATACGAGTTTTAGTTATATAAAGCCTGTATTTTAAAAATACACTTCAATTACTTTCAACACCACTGAAATTCACCTGCTTCTGTCATGGGAAGAAAGAAACCAATCCATCAGTTCAAACAAGCACTGGGAAACGGTCAAAAGGGAGAATGCCTTGCAGGGGGCACAATCACAGGACTAATAACCAACAAAAAGAGAAGACAGCACTGGCATTGAAAAAAGCAGCCTAAACTGCCCAAGCACCCCAAAGCTCATTCAGAAAACAAAAAACAAGGAAAAAACCTGAACACAACCTAATTACCAACTTGGGAAGACAGCAATCTGACTGCTTAATTGAACCTGCCCAAGTTGAACTCCGCAGATGCCATTTACCGCACAGGTAGGACAGCATATGGCACTAACAACCTGGGAACTGGCATTAAAACTGCACAAGACATGTAAAAGTCTCTCAGCTTAGCACTTAGGTTAAGTCTTCATTTTGAGGTTGAACTGTTCCTTATCCACTCACCTGTGCTATCTGTAAATACTACATACCATGAAAATTACACCACAAGCAAAACCTCACACCCCAACCTTCTCTGGTTTGATGCGAGGCTTGTGAAAATCATCAGAAAGATTCCTCTCCGCTGCAGAAGTCAGGCCAAACTCAGACACTCACAGCTCTTCTAGAAAAGTGCAGAAATGGCACCTCAGGAACTCCATTCCTACCCACCCTTGTGTTTTACACCTGTATTTTTTTGACAGAGGAATTAATTACTGTAGGGACAATTCCTCACACGGTGAAGCAAACCAGGCTTCCTCACCTAAACCTTTCTGACTGCTGCAGGGTGATACTGCCAGTTTAAACATACGCTTCACTGCAGCCAGCGCGTGGCAAACCCATGTGCCTGGCTAACGATGCCATGCAAGGCAGACGGGATCCATCAAGGTGATAAATCCTTGGGAAATGTAAAGCATCAAACAGCAGCAGAGATTGGATCGATGCCTACACACTGGAAATGTGCTGCTGAGAACTGGGTTAACTTAGGGCAGGAGTGAAGCGGATGCCATTTACAACACCAACAGTTAATTTAAAAATATGTCTTTGCAGCGAAAGATCTGATGAGGCTGGCTGCTTGAGCAGCCCTTCCCCACAGCCAGCATCCCCTGTTTCTCAGCCTGCGGATTTGTTTCACCCCACTCCCAACTCCAGCCCTGGCTGGTACCAACGCTGGGTCCCTCCGAGGACATCAACCAACACCATCACAAGCCGGAGATCCCTTCCCATGTAATTACAGGGTGGTGCCACTGTGCAGATGTCTTCATGCAAAGCTTCGGCAGCCCGCAGTTAACCAGAAGAATACTGCAGCAAATGTGGTTGGAAGGGGAAAAAAAAAAAAAAGACAAGACATGTTTACCCTAAACTTGACAGAACTGCCTAGAAATAGCTATAGGGCCTTGTCAAGCACATCTTTGCTGTAATTTCTCCTAAAATATCACGTCAGTGTGATTTAGTCCCACATGTATATTTTCTATCAGAAAATAGCCTCACTAATACATATTAAAGATGTCTCACTGCTCTCTGCCTAGCATCTGGAAGGTATGCACGTGGAATTATAAGGCTTATGTGAAGCATAAGTCAGTGGTTAATCCATTTGATTGTAAATCATGTGACTATGCACTGTGACCACATTAAAACTCTGCCATCAATAAAAAAGGGAAAACTACAGCTAACCTATAATTTTGGTTGACTGAATCAAGCCTATTCCATGGACTCACACGCATTTGGTCCCAGATCTGTGATACAAAGGAGACGCTTGACAGTCACCATCTTTAATGACTTACACGTGCAGCTCATGGGGCTGAGAGGCTGGAGACTTTTCTCTCCTCAATAGTTATTTACTTGACAAAAGACAGAGAAAACTGAACACTGGCATCACGAAGGGTGCTGAAGTGAGAGAGGTGACTTTCATCACAGTTGCAGACTTAGGCTAAAGGTGGAGCACTGGAAATAAGAGTAAGGCTTAAACATCTTTGGCAAGACTTTTGGTGACTCCATGCTCTGCAGGAGGGCAAATGTCAAGCAGACCCTTTGGCCCACTGTATGCCCATACCCATGTGCCTGCCACATCTGGAGATGTGAAGAGGCGATGATCTGCTTACCATTTTTCCTAGCTTTGTAAGCATCTATTCCATCCACCTGCCAACTGACCAAGTGGTGCAAGGTGGCCCTTAGACACAGGCCTTCCAGCCCTCACATGCATGACGGCGGCTCCCTGACCACCCAGGAGAAGAGTGCTCGCTGGGACTATTCCCACGCACAAGTCAGCTATCCTGACAGGCATAGCCCACCACTGGCATGCCATGGCCTTTGTGAAGCAGTACCCGCTCTCCTAGAGACCACAAAGCACCCAGGACTTGTGTGAAACTCAGGAGACCAAAGTTCTGCCTTCACACCCGAAGGCCCCAGCTGGGCTTTCTCTCCCGTTGCAGTTCAGCCCCCTCCCAAGTCCTGCCACAGGGCCAGGGCAGCAACGCAGAGCCAAAGCTGCTGACAGTAGAATCGCACCTTGTGCCCTTGGAACAGAAAATGAGGTTTTCCTCAGAAACACGTGCACAACAACTCACCCCTGGCTCCAGGCGAGGCCGTGCGACCAGCACCGCTGGACTGTCACCTCACTCATCCCCTCGCACAGCCTGAACTGAAACACGCCAGAGACAAAATCTGTCACATCTACCTCACAGTGTTATAATTACTTACTTTCAAGTATCTTCCACAAGTATTTCCTGCCCCACTCCAAATCTCAGCACTCCACCTCCCCAGAACTTGTACTTCTAGGCAAGCGATGACCAGAAACTGCAGTGTGTTTTGTGCTGCCAATGGGCTTCACAGCAGAAATGGATAGCGAATTCCTCCCTGGAAAGGGAGCGAGGGAGGCAGTGGGAAGTCCTCTCTGGAGGACTCGGTTCTGAGGGTTCCCCTTCACATCTCCATGATTTCCTCAGAGGTTCTTCCAAAGACAGCAGTACTCCAACATCAAAGCCGGAGGAAACCACACTGCTGTGCTTCTGTTTGGCTCCTTTATCAGAGCCATAGAGTGCTGCAGAACTCAAAGCCTCGCACTAATTAAACATCAGTGTCACTAGGACAGAAATCATTACCTAAGACTCTATTTATGGGAACACTGTTGTTTCTCCACAGGAAAGACACATGACTGGGGAGGGAAGAAAGAAGGGAAAAAGAAGAGATAGACATTACTCTATATCAGTCCTTTAAATACATGGAAATAAATCTTAAATTGATTAAGTCCCATCAAGCGTCTAACCTCTATTAGCTGCAGAGAGACAGGCTTCTTGGGAGCAAACAGGCTTTCAAGTACACAAAGAGACACACTCATACTTCACCATCTTACAAATTACACTACAGCCTTTCTTTCTAATCACTTTTATGATTCAGTCAAATATGTCGTGATTTTTCAGACATGGTTAATAGTCGTCATACTAACGTCTGCACCGCCTCGGTGCCAACCAAAGATGGGCACGGGCACAGCAGCAGAAAAGCATTGCCCTCCTGGGATTTCTGCCACAACAATTCACAGATCTGTCTATCTGTCTCTCTCTTACATCCCTCTGCCTCATGTAAAAACCCCTCAACTTCTCTGTCGCGCTGTGCCTCCCCTTCTCTGCTGGTAACTTTTATTTGCATTTCCTAGTTACCCACTTCATCTAGAGTACAGGAAGTTGGATTGTGGTCCAACAGTGATATTTGCGTAGGATTGTTCTCATTTTCTGACGTCTTCTTTAATTTTATGAGTTTTCTAGTCTCTTTTGACAGTCCACTGGAGATCTGAAAGGAGATACCATGACACCAGACTTGACAGTTTTGTGGTGAGGTCTGCAGCACTTTGTGTTGCCCCAGCACCTACAGCACTGATTAAATAAACCCCTCAGATTTCATGCAAAGCAGCCAATAACCTTCAGGCCTGGAAAGGACAGCTTGGGAAGTTGAACTAATGTCAGGGGCTCCATGGTCAACATCTAAATTATGATTCCACACCTGCCTTGACCAAGCTCCATCAACGTGCCTCACCCCTGTACTGTTCACATGAAACAATGCACTCAGCCTGCATGAACACCACACATTTGACATCCCCCTGAGTTGTCTCGTGTGGTCTATCCTTTGTATGGGAAAAAAAGCATAAGTAGACCAGAAATCTTATTGATAAAATTATCTATCTGCATTTCTAATGAAATCCAACTGGTAACTCCACATAAGTCTCCCTGCCAGCAGGATTGCCAAGGCACACCCTGCTTGCTTATATCAGTAAAACTCAGTCAATCGCTTCAGCATGAAATACAGCTTAAAATAAAAACTATACACCCGAAAAGACCAGCAGACAAAAGATATCCTATACTCCAGTTTAAAAAGTAGCTGATTTAATCAGAAATGTTTCCAAATGTTCAATAACTTATAGAAACGCATCTGAAACAATACAGTTCACTTTCCGCACGTCCCTTTCCCCTCATGCCACTAACACCATTGGTTCCTGATGGATTATTTTGACTTTGCTTTTATTTCTCATCTGAAATCATAACCCACTTATTGATTGGTGTAGGCTATTATTTCGTATGAGAAAGAGAGTGTTTGAAGTCCCATCTGAAGCATCAGTTGTAGGATAAAAAGCAGTAAAAAAATGAGGAGCTGCTTTTTATGCAGGAACCCCACAGAGCAAACCAAGACACAAGAGATTATAAAATGGCCAAAGTAGGACAAAGTGGAAATGGGGCATATATCGCCTGATATTGAGCCTGATATTTTTCAGAAGAGCAGTTAGTCCATGAAAAAAGAATAAATTTTTAAAATTTCTTGTGGCTCAAGTTGCCTGGTACTTAAGTATAAATATCCACAAGGAATGCTGAAATAGCCAGAGGGGTCAGAAATGTGTTTGGTTCAAGCAGGTCGGGGCTCACCCCATCCCATCAGTCCCAAGACACCGCTGGCTGCTGCAGAAGGCACGGGTGTCCCGGGGTGTCCCCCGAGGGACACTGGGCAGCGTGGGCCAGCCCCTCAATGATCAGAAAAACTCCCACTCCTCACATCCACCTGGCACAGGAGGCTCAACAGGGCAATTGCAGTAATGAGGTGGGGTGATAAGATACCCCGAAGGGTAAATGAGCCAGGCAGGGGTGGGCACCGCAGGGAACGGGAGGTACCTCCGTCTTCATGGGAGGGAGTTCCTCAGATTTGCCACAAATGAGAAGAGTCCGCCTGCATAGCTGCTGCAGAGTTGTCATTGGACTGCAAATAATCTTCTTTTCTGGTGTTTTTTTTATGTACTCGTAACTGTAGGTTTGGACCATTACGGTGCTTCACGCCAGGCACGAGCACACGTTCAGGCACTGAAGGGGGTTGGGTCCAGCATAAAGGGCAGTTTGCAAAACCAAGCAGCCGTCACAACACATGTACTGCAGCGAGTACTCCTCTACTGCTGTACCTGGACACGCATCCCAGCGGTACAACGGGCAAGGAGCAGCAGGAAATGCCTACTGTGGAATTACACATTGGGATGTTCTTGATGATGTTCTCTGATAGCGCCCTGGCACCTTCTGAACAGATTTTCACATCAAAGAATCGCTGATATAAACATACTTTGTTTACATTGCTCACCAAAAATTGTTGTTCAACATCTTATAAACACCTGTAAATCACTGATCATGCCAGCTTCTACAGCTTCTAACCCATCTGGATTCCAAGTTCTCTGATTCTAGTTAAATCACTGCCTCTTAAATCAATGTAATGCTCCAGCTGACACAGTATTGAAGTTTTTAAAAAGAGTACTATGATAACGTTAAAATCATTTTGGTGAGGAAAGTGCTCAGCATTTCACAGCTCCTATAAATAACAGCTAGGGTAGGCACTCATAACTTTCTGAAACACAACCACAAAAATTAGGAAATTAAGCTAATATCTGTGCTTCCACCTCTCCACAATAACTCCTATACATTATAGCCCACATATTTTGGCCCAACATTGCCCTCTACTTATAGCTGGAGCCAGGGTGCCTCAAAGCAAAAGCAAACTTGTTGATGGAAACCATTTTACCTCAATATATTGCTGTCCCTGATGACGTTGCTGTAGTAAGGTACAACACAGCAATGGAGAGAAAAGACACTACATACGCTTCTTCCTTGGCCAGGAGTGCCAGCGTGGTGCCCCCAGCCCATCACACAAACGTGTGCCCCTTCAGCTCGGTGAAGAGTGTTATGACTCTGGAAATCAGGCTATTTTTCAAAAAAAGTTACAATTATAACATGAACTGTGGCTAGAAAGGACCCCTTGTCCAAAATCAAGAACCCATCAAACCAAGAATCCATCAAACTCACCTAACGTGAGGGTTTCTTGGTAAGCTCCCCCTTCAGACAAAGCAAATGCACACAGAAAATAAAGAAAAATCAAAAAGGCCTCATCAGCAGCTCAGCTGCCCTCCAGCTCTCTTACCTACCCATTTTAGACAAACATACATACGTATTTTGAACTCATAAAATCATAGAATCATAGAATTGTCTAGGTTGGAAGGGACCTTAAAGATCATCTAGTCCAACCATCAACCTAACCCT
>JAOXNO010000033.1:93816-109112 GCA_028565335.1 Limnodromus scolopaceus
CACTTGGCCTTATTGAACCTCATTCCGTTGGTCTCAGCCCATCCATCCAGCCTGTCCAGATCCCTCTGCAAAGCCTCATTCTTAATCCAAATCTAAACATGGCATCTTCACCAGGCCCATCCATACTATAAATTCCATATTTCTGTTGTAATAAATCATATGTTATTTTCTGCATAAGACGTATAACAGATAAGCGAAGTGCTGTATATAATTGAGCTCTTGCCCTCAAATTCACGGAAGTATAAACACTGACATACAGGTTACTTTTTCCTCCCTCATCATTTTACTTTGAAGTGAAATGTGGCTCTTGAGCAAGAAAGCGCTTGTACACCTGAGGAGACGTGTGCACAGCCCCACAGGAAACGTTAAACACAGCTCACGTAGAAATGTGGGGATTTCCTCTCTGCTAACTCCATTAGCCATGCCCACTTTTTTCAAGACTGATTTTCCAGAGGTTGTCACTGAGCATCAAAGCCACTGGTCATGCAGAAAATTTAAAGCAACCCTCTCTACAAAAAACTGCGCTTCAAGTCACAGCCAAAAAGCATCTTAAATGCAAGCTGAAAAAAGAGACAACATAAGCCAAGAGAACTGCAGGAATGCCTGATGGTGCCAGCACCCTTCCTGGGACAGCAAACCTGCTGAATCCTGGATGTGTCCTTCCATGGTGGAGCTGCCAGAGGAGATGGAGCAAGGTTCCTGCTTGGGAAGATCAGCTGAAGTCAGCCAAGAGGACTATTTTGAGGGGTAGAAAAACACCTGCAAAGCATTTCCCACAGCTATAGTGACAACACTCAGGCTGCAGCGCAGGCAGCACTGTGCTTCAGACTGACCCATGGGAGTGAAGGCAGACATTAGTCAGAACAAAAAGATCATTTTTACCAGCCAAGTGGAGTTTTCTTGCATATTAAGAGAGTCCATATACTACAGATAAGGACATTCCCTAAACTTTGACACAGGAGTAATCAGGTTGAACTGAAAGTATTCCAGTTAAAAAACCAGAGGTAGCGTTTGCTGGTTTTATTTTGCTTTAGGTTTTAATTCAAGGGAAAAGCCTGATTACATATAGTTGATCTGTTATTTTCACCAGTATGGAGACTATCCAGTTCATTTCCCCACACGTGCCGCAGCAGCGCTAGGGACTGGGCTGTGAGCAGATGGGTACAGAGTCCAGCCCTGAAGGTCCCTTGCTCTGCGCTGACAGCATCCCAGCTGCATCACCTTCACTGTCACATCCCACTCATGTCCCGCACAAGCTCCCCCATAAACCCTGGTGTGTCTCAGACTGCTGTGGTGAGCGATGCACAGAACAAATCATGGAGCTATGGGCCACCTCAAGGGACATTTGAACATTTTCCACTTCTTTGCCTGGCTTCTCTTACTGGAACCATATAATGTTTTTTAGGGTGAAACCAGAAACAAATGCATTGTTTCTATATGAAGCTGGCAAATGGGAATCAAACCAAGGTGTGCACAGGCTGAATTGAGAGCGTAGGTCCAAGTATCTGATGACTAACTGAAGCCTGGCTTCTAATAGACAGTTACAAAACTGTAAAACCTATGCTGAAATACTTCTCTTGAAATCTGAAATACTTCTCTTAAATTTCATTTCATCTCTGAGATTCAGTTCAGTCAGCTGAAACCAAACTAGTTACCCAAACAAGCAATTGCATGTGCTAATACTTTTATGTTCGTTATTTGGATGCAGAGTGAAGCTCTAAATGTAACCTGAGCTGGCCCTTTTTTCAAAGTACCGGTTAGATATTGCACATAAAAGTCTGTCAAAAAAAAAAAAATCCATAGGAATTTTCTGTCATATACAAAAGACTTTGAAATGACAGTTCAAGATCCCTTCACAGAATTAATTTCTTCCATGAAACCTGAAAATATTAATGCACAATCACCAAAAATTCTGTCATACATCCATCCCCAAACAATTAAGGTCTGAAAAAAACCCAAACCCCTTAAATCAGCATGATATCTGATTCCGGCAGCACTTTGCACAGGTATGATGCTTGGGGAGGGGGGCACATGTGGCTCCTGTCCCCATCCACACTTTTGCCCACATCACACCAAATCAATCACATTTCCCTCAACATCTGAGGTAATTACAGAGCATTGTGGACGGCTATGTGGAAAAAAGAGAGAGGACACATTTCCCACCCCCAGGGCCACAAGCTGCTTCTTTGGGTAGGCTTTCCTGGCCTGCGGCCCGTTTCCACAGCACAGCATCACCCCCAAACCTGGGTACCGCTACTGCCTCTGCCAGGAGCAGCGTGAAAGGTCACTGCGGGAACACAAGTGTCATCCACCTTCATAGCATTGCCCAGCATCAGCTGAAACTTCCCTCATGAAAACCTCATTAGATCTTTGAAACCTCGTTAGCTGCAGTACTCAGTCATTTGCACCAATATGACAGAGAGGTGTAATCTCTCAAACACCAGCAGGAAGCACTGACTGTCGAATTAAATGCGATGATTGACTTTGATGATACCCTGCCACACCACAGGATGTGTTTTCACATCAAAGACTTCATGCTTGTTCCTCACGTACTGACTCCTCGGGCAGACAAGCCCTGAGTCCCATTTGCAAAACACAATTCTCCACCTTGAAAGCAAGCGCTCATCGCAAGGACAGATGTGGCCAAATTGCTTACTCAAAGTGAGAAGCAGGTTCCTCAGTCCCTGCTAAGCAATGTGGTAATCCTAATTAGCAGTGTTTCCCAAGTAATTATACTCCTGCAATAATGATGTTAATAAAATTAACAACAGGACAGCTGGGATAGTTGTATCATGTCTCTGTTGGAATTCCAGTAAAAGCTTCTGGAATTCATACCCATGCACAGTTTATTTGTTGTTTTTTTTAAAAGAAAAAAAAAAAAAGTTATCTTGAACATACTTCATAATTCAGCTAAATCAAAGCCAATCTTATTCCCCTGAAGTCTGATTCAATGTCAGTTGCTGCAAGTGAGCATTAGCTGAATGAGTGAATACCTAAGCGCATTCAGCCTTGGTGCCAAAATCACACATGGTGTAACTTGTTGATGAATTTGCCTATAAGGGTCATCTAGAAAATATTTTCTGCTTCTTTGTAAGAATAAAACAGGTTATTGATCTCCCAGGAAAAGTTATCTATTAAACAATGATAGCTACTATACAGAATTCCAATTTTCCTTATCCAGACACATGTCACCGCTAGACAAAAGATCTGGCACCAAAGATTTTCTGGGAAATGCTGCAACTTATTAAGGTGAAAATTTCATCCACCGTTTGCAGCTGCATTGTCAGAAACATATTTTACTTCTTTTGAACTGAAGTCCTCAGCTGGCTCAACCTTTTGTTTTGGCAGCCCTCTAAAGAAAGGTGATTTCTGGCTACCTTGATAGACTCCAATTTTCCTTTAACCTTCCTTCAGGAAACCTTGTTTCTTTTCCATATTCTCCCAAACCTGTTGAATAAGCAAATGTTCCAAGATGCCCAAAGTATGGACTGCCATCTCAATGTGAAGGACAGAACACATGATTTCTTTCTTTCCCCTGCTTTCTGTTCCTCTCTCTCTCTTTTTTTTTTTTCCCCTAAGAGTCAAAAACATGCCTCTCCGGCATGGACATCAAGCACCATTCGCCCCGTGATTCCCCAAGAAACCAAAGCCACGTGCTTTCCTCACTGGGAACAATTACAGAGCTCTGTTTAACGAATGTATACAGGGTTCTTTAATATTCCAGAAATTCACCTTATCTTTCTACTAGTCTAAAGCTGCACCTCGGATTATAACGAGTTGCCCTGGTATCACCCCATAGATAAAGTGATAGTGGTCCTGATGGATACTGCTCTCTCCACAGACCTGATTCATCGGCTGACCCAACGCTGGCCACAGCCTTCCATTCCCACCGCTTCCCCAGAGAAAACATACAAGAACCGGCAAGTCAGAGGCCTCCATCGCATGGAGCCCTGCCCAAAAGATAAGGCAAGGAGGCTGAGGCATCCCTCTGGAATGCTTTGGCTCCCTGTGCTGCTGACGGAGAGAGGGGGAGCCTGTCCGGTGGTTGTATGGGCATAGCTATGGAAGGAAGGAAGGGGTTAAGGATGGATTTTGTTCACTAATTGCCCCATCTGCCATGAGCCTATTGACCATAAGTATAACAATGAACCTACCATGCCAAATCTTTAAAATTAGAAACATCTGAAAAGCCTCTTACTCACTGAATGTTTGTAGAGAGTTTCTCTATGTGCCAACTAATGGTGCAGTTTGATCCTTTACAACTCCAGCAAAGCTTCTGAAAATAGCTTAGAAGCTCAGCTAAAATGAGAATATGTTATTAACCATCGCTACAACCCTGGCCCAACCAAACGCACCAGTCCTTTTGTCTTTGCCGGCTACATGACAGCTATAGATTCTGCATTAGCCCATTTTAAGCAATTCAAAACATTTTTGTGAGGGTCTTGACAATCTTCCAGCAAAAAGCAGCTGTCAAAATGTATCGTACAATATACTAGCAGACCTCCTCCACACTGCTGCTATAATTAGGTGGTTTTTTTTTTTCACTTTGACTTTAAAACAGCTTGCGGAGAATATAATTTTCAGTTTGACTAAATCAAATGTTCAGAGCACACCAGGTCCATAATTACATTTCAATTTGAGAAGAATGTGCTCAGTTTAAAGGAAAGCAAACAGCAGAGTTTGTGGTAATTTATTTTACCGTTCACAACTTCTGAAAGCTAAACCCTCAGAGTAACACAGAGTTCCCCTCTGAGCTAAACCCTGAGAGTTAACAAAGTATGCAGGAATTTGGGACCTCCTTCCGAAGTGAGCTCAGCATCCACATGGCCCTTTCAGGGCAGCAATTCACAGGGAGAAGCTCTGAGGCTTTTACCCTCCAACTCTCTTCTGACACCGTCTTGACTTCAGTGAAATAGAGAATTCAGCTCCCCACCTCAATGGCCATGACAAATGACAGAGCACATCTCCTACTAGGGTTTGGCTGTTAGTGGGGCACTTGTAACACAAAATACCAATAAATAAGGCTTAACTACCTTTATGGATGCAAAAGAGCCAGAGCTTACTGAGAAGCCTGGCTCCAAAAACATACACGAGCACATTTTTGACAGTTAGGTTATTTTTTGAGAAGCCTTGGCCAAACACACCCTGGCAAAAGCCCGCTGAAGCCAAGGGCAGTACAGGGGTGAAACTGGCTCTGTGCCACATGGTCTTGTCGCCTTTCTTAGCCCAAACACCCACTACTGTCCCGTGAAGCTTTACCTGAGGCACAAAATGGGTTTCAAACTGCAGCTGTTTTTTCAGGAATTCCTTAGGAGCAACATACAACTGATCCTTGCCAGGACCAGGACAAAAACTACACTCTGACTCAGAGTTACAATTTCTCCCACCTTCACACAGAAGAAAAAAGCTGTGAGTTTTCGTTACTGTTGTGTTTTTCCTACTATTTCCTCCTTTTCCTAATAATTTCTCCACTCTCCAATCCTGAAAGGTCCGTGCTTTTGCTTGATCCAGCCCTACTTTACCTCATCTCCCACCCTCTCTCCTTACCCCCTTTCTCCTCCTGTGTTCTCTTACGTTTCTCTCATCTTCAGATACTTTTATGTTGCTTAAAACACACTAGTTCCTTTCTACTTCCTGCTCACAATGTCATGGTTTGAAAAATAAAATAAAACAAGTGAAAATAATTCATCTTTCAAAATTAAAAAAACCCCCTTTTTTTCCTCCGTGGGGATTTTTTTTTGTCATTTTGCTTTTTTTTAATCCCTCTGCTTTCTTTCCTTTTTGGAGCTTTTCAGTGCAAGCCTCTGCAGAACCGCGTTTGCAAACTGAAGGCTACACCCTTTTGCAGTCATTTATCAGAGACAGGACGACCAGCATCACTGCCCTTCTCCACCCAGGCCCTCCTTCTCGTCTTCCCTTCTTCCAGTTCAGTCTACCAGATTATTAATTGTCAACTTTTATACCCTTATGGTCTGGTTTTTGCTAGGTTTATTTCTCCAACATTAGAGCTGTTCAAGTCACTGATTTGCTTCTCAATGCAACGTGGACTGGCTCCTCCGCCGACCGATCCCCCTCACGAGGGGACCAGTGAAGTTCACCCCCAAAGGGTAGCGCTCATCCCACAGCATCCGTGTGGGTCTGCACTGATGTGGGGCTGGACGATCCCAGCTCCTGCTGCTATCCCAGAACACTTCTCTGATTACTCAGACTGCTGAACAAAGGGCTCCTGATTTACTTCTGCATAACAGCATTTACCTTAAGTGCTCAGTGGGACCACCACCACCACTTTAAGTGTACATTTCCAGACCAGAAGGAGGGAAGAAAACCTCATGTTGCAGAAAATCCTCAGAAAGGCCAGGTGCCAGGTCACAGAGACTGTGAAGAGGGCACAGAACAGTTTTACAAAAACTTCAGAATAGCAAAAACAGAGAGAGATTTGCGTATGTAATTGCAGCCCCTCTGATAACAGACCCCTCATTTCCTCACCATAGAGAATGTGCAGATGTCAAGTTCTGCAGAAAGCCTGGATCTGGCTGTGGAACAGGCTCTGCAATCAACTCCCTCCCTCCCTCCTTTTTACCAGCTAAAAAGGGTCAGCCTCAATGGCAGCGCTCAGCGGAGACTGATTATTTCCGTTTTTTCCATTAAAGGAAGGCAAGTGGCTGAACAATGCTTCCACCCTCCCACTTCCCAAAGACACTCTCTGAGGGAGCTGCACCGCAGCAGCCATGTCTCCAGCCTCCATTGGGTCCCCTGGCCACAGAACAGCACAAGACCAAGGAGTCTGCGAGGAGAAGGGAACCAGGCTATTGACAGGCTATTTCACATTTGGCAAAGGAGTGCTGGGTGAGGTTACTGCTGTAGATGTTGGCTTTTTATCCAGAAAAGGATGACTGTTTAGTTAGGGTAGAAGAAACAGGGCAAAAATAAACGGTTCCTGTAACAGAGGAGAGTTTTGCAGGGCTCTGTGCTGGGATTTGTGTGGTTAAAGAAGCACATAGATGCCCGGGAAGAAGGGGTGATATGAAGCAGTGACAAAGCTTGCTGATGAGAAGAGGCTAATGGGGGCTCCAGCAGCAGCCACTCCACCTCCCCCGAGTCCAGCATCAGGAGATCAATCACAGATACAAAATGCCTTCTGTACAAAGAATATATCAGTAGACTAAGACAATGTGGAATACTACGATAGAATGACCTAGAAAGGGATTTACATTTCAGTACTCCAAGGAAGAACAAGTGACCGTGAAACGAGACTAAGACGTTCAGAGCTGGCAAAGGGAAAGGCTCCTTGTGCGAGGGATAACCTATCTGAAGCACTCCCTGTCACCACACCTGAACACCAGAAGCTTCACATATTCAAGAACCGGCTGGACAAAGACCTGGAAAATAAAGCCACAGGAAGATACCAAGTTCCCTCTGTCTCCCAGAAGCCTCTATTTTACCATTCAGATAAAACCGGGGATGGCCAATAACGAAGACTTTAATTCCCTGAACATCATCTCCTAGCTGTTCTTGCTGGGTAAGAAGCTAAATGCAGAAAGAAAAAAAGTGGGTGGTGATCATCCATCTACAACTTAAGAAATCCAGCACCAAGTGACTTCTACAGCTTAATTTTTTTTCCTAGCTAATTTTGAAACAAATTGTGTGAACCAACAAGTAACCTTGAAAATATACACAAGAATCTGTCCCAAACGGGCTATATATATCCTAAAGCAGTCCACAGCCACTTTGAACCTCAGGCTGATCCTACATAATACATCAGCACTGTATATTGTACAACTCACTGATCTTGCCAGTTCTTGGGTTGTATTTTCATGCTGACAAATTGCCCTCTAATAATATTTCCTTCATATTTAACCAGATAATTTTCTCCTCCATTTCTTCAGTTTATTTTTCAATTTGCATAAAAAAATCCCATATAGTCACGCTTCAGCTCCTCTGAACTATTCTTACTCTTTCACTAGGCAAAACAGAAAATCAGTAACACATCAAGCAAAAGCTTGTTACACACCATTGCTTTTTTCTTGAGAGCGAGCGTGAGTCTCTCCTAAGCCAAGATTCCTAATACCTCTGCTACCCACTCAAAAATGCAGTCCTATTTATCAAGGCTATGTTGTTAAGTAGACACGGCTTTGATCTTTATTTGGGTTCATCACAGGCTTAGTCATTTCTTTCTGTCAATAGTATTCCATATCCTTAATACCTTTATTTAGAAATCGGATACAGTTTTGACTTACGTGGCCTAAAAGTAATTCAAAAGTCATCAATAGTAAGAAGACTCATTAATCTTTATGTCTTGCTCCAGGACATGAACATGCAAAATCAATATAATGAAGTATTTTTGTAGAAAGATAGGGAATTTTCAGGTGATTACAACAGGCAGACAGCCTGTCACTTCAGGAGCAATATGGGGACCTTAACTCTCTTTGGTAGGCTTGGGGGGTTTGAGTGTTTTTAGTCTGTTTTTTAAAATAACAGCCTAAGGATCTATGCTGTATATCTTGAGAGGTGGTCTTGTTGCAAAATGTCACAGAAACACCATAAATTGACCCCCACGTTCCAAAAACATGCCCGGGCTTATCTCATAGATACAATTCAACTCTCCTTTTTCAGCAGACACAGGCCAGCAACAGCAGCTTCCCCATCAAAGCCTCGTACTTCTCCGATGTCCCATCACTTGGACAGTCTGCAGAAGCTCGAGGCTGTGACGTTTGGAGCTGCTCTGAGGCACTCAGAAAAGCACACACACCTGCAGCCACAGGCATTTCCTCGTTGCTGCCAGCAGGCTTTCCAGTTCAAAATTACCATGATTGATTCTTGTGCATGAAGTTGCAGGCAAACACAATCACATCAACAACATCTGAGCTGCCACTGATCATTCTGACGCTGCTGCTCCTGACACAGAAACAGCAGAAAACGTGAATAAAGCTGCCTCAAAGTCAACACACCACTTTTTACCAGCTGAGTGACTTTTGCGCCTCTTCTCCAAGTTATCACTTGCATGGGGTAATTCTGGAAGTCCAGAAGCAACACAGATTGAGAGAATGTATTCAGCCTAGTAAGGATCTGTCTAGTGTACAAGAGCGCAGAGCCATTAGACTCGCAAATGAAACGTGTAAAGTACAAACTGCTACCCTCAGGATAAAACACATGCTTATTCTCATTAGCCAGCTCTACTTGTTAGTCATCGGTGTCGCTGTGTGAGCATCACCCACCTACCACCCTCGGAACCACCGTCCCTCCCAGCGGTTGGGGGACATGGACAAAAAGCTTCCCAGATCAGGGGAAAGGGGCCAGGAGACAGCGGCTGTGCTGATCTGCATCCCATGAGTGCCACAACAGTCAGTGCTCCTCGTTACCCACCTGGAAAAGCCCTTCAAAGACCCTTCTGTGGTTCACGCCTTTTCACTGGAATAGGATCCATGTACCATACTGGTACTGGTGGAGACACACTGCGCGTTTCTGATACTTGAATTCCACATGGAATGTTTTCAGACAACTAATCGTGGCTATTCACTTTCTTATCTTTACTTTTTAAATATAGATATATACGTAACTGCAGAACACTCAAAATGGCAACACATACCTTCACAGCTTTCCTATGAACTGGCTTGATTCAACTCTACCCTTAAGAACTAGCAGGCAACAACACAGCTTTTATAACACAGATTTTTAACTGGAGCCTCATAACAAATTAGCCTGTGATCTCTCTGCAGCCTGATAATTATGCTACATTTCTATTACTGCTCAGATATTTTTCTTTTCAATTAGACGTTTTCTTTTGGAGGTGAGGAGAAGACAAGAAATACTTGCTCCCTGGTATCAACAAGGAGACAAAAATGGTGCTGGCTTCCCATTCAGAATTAACCCAAAACAATATTGAGTGGACTGTCAGACAAGAATTGAGCTGAATTTATACCTCTCGTGCTCCTGAAAGGTATGATAAAGAGAGAGGAGGGCCTCACAGCACAGCAGCCCACTTGGGTAATTAACTGCTGTTTTACTAGACCAGCTCAAAGATTTAATGGGTTTTTGTCGGCTCTCTCCATCAGCCCTATCCAGAAGGCCAGCCAAGCTGCCAGGTGGCCCTGTGCCATCGAGGGACACCAGAGCGGCGTTTGGTGGGACCCCACTGTGGCGTTTGCCATCCCAGCACCAGCTGCCCTGCGGGGAGGAGGGGAGAGGCAGGAGGCACCCTCTTCCCGGCATCAGCCCTCGGACATCACCGAAAGAGGAAATTCTTGGGGTCTCTCTAGACAAGGAAGATAAGAATTTATCTTGGGTTTTTACTAACAGAGTCCTAAAGCTACAGATACTTTTATGCCTGTGGAAAATGAACCACACACAACATCTAAAGCACTCAATGAATGTTGACCCTTTCTGGGAGCACCATTGAGAAACCAGCACCTGCTCCAAGCGAAGACCCTGGGACTTGTTCCATGGGTGAACACGGCAGAGGAGCAGAGCATGAAAATAAGAGGACATGCATTATTCAGCATCCCATCCCTATAACTGACAGCATGAAGGCTGTGTCCCCTGGGGAAGGAGAGCACCCCGACACCCCCTTCATGCCCTGGACAGGAGGAATGGAGCACTGGACACGGATCCAGACAGCTATTTCCCACCCTGCTTTCAGGGGGAAAAGAATCTACACCCTGGTCCACATTTTTCAGTGGACTGAACCTGGCTTTTTTTTTTCCTGCCACTAAAACATATTCATTACCCTCAGTAATTTGCAACTGTTCTACATATAGATGTGCCAATAAATCCTGCTACAGATTAGCTTGCAAAATAATTACAGATCGAGTACTAAAGTTTTAATCAAGTTCCACCAAACCTAGTGAGAAATTTACTTGAATAGGAACGGAACCTGATCAATTTAAGGTGTAAATTTCATCGTGTCACCATGTTTCTCCATACAATGTCCCCCACCTCGCTCTCCATATCCACTGTGGCCATTCCTTCATCTTCACACGTGGAGGTGATGCAGCACAATGGGGGTGCCCTGGGTAGGGAGCTCACACCACCATCAGCTGTTGTTTTCAAAGATGCTTAGAATTTAAATAACTCGAGAATTTGCAATTACCAAGCATGAAATCACATCTTCACGCTGGGGCTATTACAAGGATTCCAGTTGGGTTCCAGGAAGCGAATGCTGGATGGGCAGGAGTGGTTACGAGGAGCTTCACATGCCATTTGCAGGGCCAAATTCACCCTTGTTCTCATTCTGGCAACTTCACTGTTGCTACACCAGAGCTAACTTACGTTCAGTAAATTCCACAGATGCATGAAATAAAAAGGGGTTTTATGCAAATGATGGCAATCATGCCCTGTGCCTGTCTCTGAGCATTCTCCAAGTCTGGGAGGCCAGGAAGACATAGGAATGTCTACAAGGAGCGTTGCTAATCGTGCATGAGGCAGAAGACCTCGCCAGACCTCATCTGCCCAGAGTGGGAGCAGAAAATGGAGCCCGGGAAGCTCCAAACAAGGCTGCTGGGGCAATGGCTTCCCTGCTGGCTGCCGCTTCTGCTTGTTCAAGGGCAGGTGAACCATGTCACCTACAGCGGCAACACCTCAGCATCTCAACTTCGCCACCACCTCCCTTGTTGCACCACAAGCGGGGCAGACAGAAGATCCATCCGCTCTCGCCAGGTCCCTCCAGGGAGCACAGGGAGCTGCCATCCCCTCCTGCACCCACCCCTTGGATGGACACAGTGACCGAGGAGATCCCTACATGTCCCTACGTGTGCCTTCGGGGGGGACACGTTAGCTGTTGGCAACTTAGTTGGCATCATCCAAAATGCAGATGAATGCAAATCTCTGACTCGTAAGTGAAGCACAAAGATGGGAAAAGGCAGATTGCACAGAGAGAGCTCTTTGGCGCAGAAGTCATGGCGCTGTGTAGCACACCAGAAGGCTTTAATTATGCAGATTCTCTTTCAAGGTCTGGTTTGAAAGCAGACAAAAGTTTATAGGCAGTTGGGAGGTATTCTCCTTCTGCAAAAAGTGTTGATAGTATCTGAAGCAAGGAACACATTTGAAATATAAATTAAACCAAAACTGCTAACCCCACAAGTTGGATCTTTTCATGGCTATTCATTTGTTTATTAATCCCTTTTTTCCCCTTTTGCATCTGCCTCTGACTCATCGTTATCCCTTTGCTTCCATAACACTGTCTTATTTTTTCCTGGAGCTTATTTCTCCGTTGTTTTCCTTTATCTATTTTATTCCCTTTTGTTCCTTGAAAAACAGCATCTCTTTACCCTGAACTATCTGTTCTTGTTAATGTAACTTGATGTCTTTCCAGGTCTGCAGATCTCCTCGTTCTCTGTCCCACTTTCCTAACCACGTTCTCGTCCAAGCCTGTCCCCCTGCACCCCAAAGCGGGGACAGATCCAGGCGAACAGGGAGGGCGCAGGAGCTGGTGGGCAGCTCAGCAAATGCCGTGGAAAAGGGACGCTCGCACTGCGTGGGGAGCAGCTGGTCAACTTGCAGAAGAGGGCTCCTACACCATCACCTCCATCCAGCCAAGAAGCACCAGCACAGCTCAGCTCCCGTGGCCAACTTCTTCCACAGAAGAAGAACAACACATTGTCAGAGTGGAAAGAGAAGGAAAGGAAAATCTTCTCTCCTCTGCAAGATTCCTGCCCTTACCATCACTGCACCAGGGCTGCCATGGCCCCATGGTGGGAATTCTTTGACACAACAACTACAGGGAAAAAAACACCCTTCAGAAGCTGGGATGACACCTTTTCTGCATTAGTCCAAATAACAGGAATAAAACGCGCTCTGTCGAAAACCTCAGTAGCAGGTCCCTTATGTTCCTGTGGACCAACTATTGAGACATCTTTTCCAGCTCGTACATACACACATCAGAGGATTTCTTTATTTGAACCCAAGCCAAGCAATACCTGATGAGTTACAGATCACAGAAACGTTTTGGTTGGAAGTGACCTTTCAGATAATCAAGTCCAAATGTTAACCCAGCACTGTCAAGTTACCACTAAACCATAGAGCAAAGCGACGCAGAGGAACCTCTTGCTTTTGGCACAGTCAAGCAAAGTGCCCAAGGACTCAGACCACCAAAGTCAGAATAAGGGAAAATAAAATGAAAGCAATGAGTCAGCACCTCAAGCCGCATCTCTCTGTGCTTGCAATCATGTCCCCAGGGCTCCTCAAGACTAGTGGAGCTGGATCCTGCAGCTCTGCAGATTTGAAATCACAGCAGGATGGGGTGGGGGAGATGGGGTCCGGAGCAGGGTGCCTTGTCCCAGGCAGGGTGCCACTCCCAGTGCCTTGTCCCAGCTGGAGCCTCCTGTACAAGATGTACAAGCTATGGCGATCCTTTGTTTACATTCATTCTACAAGTTGAACATATCCTTCTTGTTCAAAAGAACTAACTTCAGTATGATTTTGGAAATGCTCAGGCCTCAGCTCCAGGTGTATTGCAGCACTTTTTGTTAATTTGAATTTCTAATATATTGTCATAGAGTATTATGGTTGGCAAAAGTAACTTCGGGCTGGCAGAAATGGTTTTGACTGCAATATTAAAAAATAAAGAAAAATATCCCCAGCCAGAATCATCATCTATGTCTACAAGACACAAATTCTTTCATAGAGTGCCAATGTTCTCAAATGGCATAAATCGTAGTATTTATTCTGTTGAGTCAGTGTGTTCGTAAACTCCCAGTCAACTCAATTCACTGGAATATTTTGGTGTGTTCCAATAATAAAACTGCGCGTTCAAACCTTCTCTCGCTCTCCTACATTCATTTATAAATAACTTACTCAAGCAACTATGCTTAATTATTAGGAGCAGATACTAGAATTCACCATAGCTTCTACCCCTGCTTACGGGCAAGCCAAAAATCTCTCTCATGGAAGGTGGTGCCAAAGCATTAAGTGGCTGGACGAACAGGGAAAGGAGGCAGAGTCTGTCCCCACCAGGCAGCTGAGCAAAGCTCTTCAGAATCCTGGTCCACAACTTGCTCACAAGCTCCATGCTCATTTCAGGAGTCTGCTTCACCTGAGTGTGCTGCTGCCTAACCTTACAGGAGCTGCCTCCCATGCTCCCGCCTATGTACATGCAGATCTATTTCCATGGGACATCTCCTCTCTGAGACCCGACAGCCGTTTCTAAATGTCCGCAGACTTGATGGTAACCCTTCTTCAATGAGTTACGTGAAAATATACAACATAGCTTTTAAACCTAAGTCCATCATGGAGAAGATACCATGGGCAGCAGCTGCTTTGAGATGTCTTAAAAAAGAGAAATGAGCAGTGATTTCCTGGAGGCAAAAGGAGAAGATTCACAGCTAACTAACATGCTTCTGTCCTGATGATCCCGACCAGAGTCAAGTTTGCAAGAGAATAGTTGTAATAAATATTTGGTTTAGACCTGGTTTCAAAATCCCCTGATACTGAGAGACTAATGAATATCATAGACCAGGGATAAAATGCAGGTGTTCATTGGGCTTGCAGACAGCAACAATGGGAACGGTGGAAGGCAGGACGCTCTTCATGGAAGATATACCTCTTATCTGGCTGCATGGAAGCAGAATAGGAAAAAGATGGCTTGAGCAATATGTTCTTGGCCGTCCTCTCTACTGGCAGGACAAAAATGATCCAGCTCAAACCTTCTCTGTTCACAATTACTGGACCTCATGTACTTCTCAAACAGGTTAGTATTCCAGGTTTGTTACAAAAACCAGATTCCTAACACTCAAGAAAATCAAACATGCTGTAAAATGGCTGGTTAGTGGGTAGCCTGTCTCCAAAAATCACAAAGCAAACTAAACTTACAAGCTACAAAATAAAAGGATCACTATGTTAATGACTCTCAGTTTTCCATCCATACAGAGGAAACAGAAGCTGGATTTGATGTTTCAGGACAGAGTTTTACTTGTCTGTTTGCCTGTTTTCTCCCAGAACAGGTCACTTTTGGTATGTCAGATGATAACACCTTTCAATTGTACTAGAGTATCACCAGGAATTAACTTCGCAAGTGTAATTTATTGTTATTTATCATAAGCATAAAGAATAAGTGAATAAGCAAAAGTAATCTATTCTTTTTTTTCTAAAAAAAATCCCTGACAGATCAAATCTTAACTAGCGTAACTGAGCTTACCAAAGGCAAATGGAAAAATCATCCTATACAAGCTGAGCATGTGATTCTGTTCTTATAAAGAAGAAAAGAACCACGGAATCACAGAATTGTTGGAGTTGGAAGGGAGCTCTAGAGATCATCCAGTCCAACTCCCCTGCCAAAGCAGGGTTGCCCAGAGCACATCACTCAG
>JAOXNO010000033.1:109212-132512 GCA_028565335.1 Limnodromus scolopaceus
TTCCAGTTGTGGCCTCACCAGTGCAGAGCAGAGGGGGAGAATGACCTCCCTCGACCTGCTGGCCACACTTCTCCCTACGCAGCCCAGGATCCCATTGGCCCTCTTGGTGACACGAGCACATTGCTGGCTCATGGATAGTTTACTATCCACCAGGACCCACCAGATCCTTCTCCTCAGTCGTGCTTTCCAGCAGGTCCTTCCCAAATCTATGTTGGTATCTGGTATTCTTCCTCCCAGGGTGCAGGACCCTACACTTGCCTTTATTGAACCTCATTAGGTTCTTCCCTGCCCAGCGTGTCCAGGTCACACTGGATGGCAGCACAGTCCTCTGGAGTGTACCATACCTGATATTACTACAAAAGTGCTTGTTTCGAAGGCATTAAACCCACTGACAGACACAGGGTCAGTTCCCTCCCACCCCACCAGAAACAATCACAGAAGCACATGAAAAGGCACAGGTACCGGAGTTCAAAGAGGAAATCCCACAGGGGGTTATTCCCTTCTGTTATGGATGAGGGCAATGGAGGTGAACACAGATGTCCCTTCTTGACTCAAAAAAGAAAGACCAAAACTGCTCTTGTTTTTTCATTAAAACACTCATTTTTCCTTCACATCAACATTGTGCATATTGAAGGCAAAGCAAAGATAAAAAGTCATGCTCACACAACAGAATCCACCCTGAATGAAGTTGATCTAGATGAGCGCAGCTGGGCTAGAAGCAAGACCTCTAACTTCATTGCTATGTGCAGGATTTAAATTAAATCTTGAGACAGACATCCATCTGCATTAGGGCAGATTTGCCTTTCAAGGAACTACCAGTTTATTCACAAAATGATCCATTACCAACCCATCCTTTATATTCTACAAAGTTATAAAAACTATGCCACAACTCCTGACTGACATGCAAGTGACAGAAGTGTCACCCAAGTGTATAATGAGACAACACCTCGGCACAGCGCCTTATACTGGTCCTTCCCTTCCCTGCCTTCGTTTGTCTTTTTTGCCCATTTCCGACGGCCGCACACAAGCAGAACAAAGCTTTGCTTTTAAACTATTTCAAGTAGACATGGTATTTTTCCATGTCTTTTGATTAATCCTCCTAGGAGAAGGTTAGAAGTCTAGAGGTTTAAGCGAGTGTTCATGCCATCCTCGGAGATGCCATCCCTGCAGCTCGTGGCACAGCTGCTCGGCAGGAGCATCTGCCACGGGGAACTGTGAGATACTTTCTATTACTGGTGAGAGGGTTGGTGTTAAACATATGAGTAGCTATGCTCTGCAATAATTTATGTTTCTAAATGCCTAACGATATGGCATACAGTTAAATATTGTGAATGCCTGCACTTACTGTATGTGCACAGGACATTACAGTCATCTACTTTGGAGGAGATGAATGAGTAACTGCTGAAAGATCACATCAAAAGAAAAGAATTTTCAATCTTCCCAAGGAGAGCAGATGGAGAGAAGTGCTTCAGCAGATCTCTTTCATAAGCAACTCGGTGCTGAGCGAGAGCGCAGATCGTGAGCACACATCAAAAGTGGTAATGCACATCCTCTGTCAGGCGCAGAGGTTTAATCCCAACCCATTGTTTTCTCAACTTCCCCAGCCTGAACTCATTCAGAATGGAGCCTTATGTCAGCTGCAGTCCAGTCTCCTTTCTCACAGACGTTGTGTCATTCAGTCTACGGCAGCGGTAGACATAAATAAGTAGTATAAAAATAGAGTTGGTTACTATCTGCAATTAGTTAAAGCCTTAACCTGTGAACACATGAAAGAAATGAACTAAAATCGTGCCCTGAAATAAGATGACCACAATTTATTAGGTATATGGCACGCTACAAACTAGGCGTAAGACCAAACTGATCTCTATCTCTCAAACCCAGAGTATACAACACCGATACCCCCCACAGCCATCCCTCTGTCCTAGAATGTAATAGGACCAACTGCAGCTCAAAGCAGAGCAGCACCTCCAAAAATGAATTTGGGGCCAGCTCTGAGATTCAGAACCCCTAAACCAAAATGGGGAGCAGGGGTTCACGCTGGGAGGGTAGCAAGAGTGGATCTGGAAGGATTCATCAACACTTCTGCGATTTCAAACCCAAACAGTAAACGCCATTATGCAACGTGGTTTGGCAAACTTCAAGCACCAATATTTAGGCAGGTTGGGTTTTTATTAGAACCACTTGCATGGCACCAACTCAAACCAGCGTCTGGGTTTGGGGGCACTGTCATGGTAGATTCCCTCTTAAAATGGCCAAGATTTTTTTTAAAGAACTCCATCTGAAAGAAGTAACAATTATCTATCTGAAAACTTCTGTCTTTTTTGAACAGTTTTCCTCACATGAAAATGTGTACTGCAGCATCTCCCTGCTCACAGAGATCCCCGAGGTGGAGGAAGCACGGAGGGAGGTGGCAGCAGCATCTTTTAGGACAGTAACGCTGACAGCACAAGGAACAGCCATGGCTGTTTCACCCCGAAACAAAGTTCGACTCTGCTCATTTTGACAGAAATGAAGATGGGTAGGGACTGATAAGAAGTAAAAGGCATAATGCAGCTTTTTATGGATTTCCTTTTAGTATGAAAGGATTTAATACATTGTATATTTGCCATCCGTGCTCAAACTCGGAGTCCTCAGCCCTCACAAGATGAACGTTTCCCCCTTCCTCAAAGTAATTTTTTTTGCTGTTTTGAAACATATCCTAAGTTGTCACTGTAACAACAGACCGATTTTCTTGTGCTGACCACAGGAAGAGACGGACGACTGCAGTAGGATAGTTCAAATGTCTTAACTGTAAACAGGATTCCATTGTATTCTCATTTGTGTAAGACAGCTCCCACCATATACCCCACTGTATAAAAACACCCAGTAAGTACAGTGACCACCCAGAAGTGAAGGACTGAATTCCAAGAGGTTGCGGGGAGCAACACAGCTTAGTTACACACGTGTTCTTGTTTATACAATTCTTTAGCAAAATTAAATTGAGCTTTAAGAAAATAAAATTAAATATTGATGTCAACAAAATGCAAATTTCTAGAACATCTGCGTTGGAGAAATATAATCATGCTAATCAGAGCACTGGATTAAACTACAATTATGGTTGTCAGATTTAAAGAAAAAGGAGAATATTTCTTTTTTTCCAAAGTGGAAAGTCATCTAAGATACGTTACAGAAGTAAAAGGTACTGCTTTTAAGTAAACCAAAACTACAGGGTAGCTTAGTCTGATCTCATTACACCAATTTGCACGGGCATTACCCTTACTCCATTAAAGACAGTAGATTTCCTCTCAGTTCAGTGGGGAACAGTTATTCCCTATTGCCTGTAGTACAGTGGTGTATTGAAAAGACCCCTTATATACAAACATTTTAAAAATCTCATAGACACGACTGAAAAGATAAATGTAGTCCATCGCCTTTCACAGATAAAAGCAGTTACACATTAATACCTACAAAACTGAAATAGCTATAAACTGACATAAATCCACCAGCTTAAGTGCAATGCTTTCAAATCCCACCACCTGAGAAAATCACCTTCATCGACCGGCCACGAGAGCAGTGAAAAACCAAGATCTGCCATTAGAAACTAAGGGATGAACCCAGCTATCCTGAAGCACACTTCAAGACCGTATTTTTATTTCTGATTTGGTCCAGTATGTCTTCTAATTGCACAAAATAAGAAGCAGTCCACACGTTTATCTATCGATCACTTGGTCAAACAACAACAAAAAATATCCTGCATCTGAATTTTGCATGTCCTTGAATTCCCTGCACTTGTCTGGAAATGAGCTTTCACAGAGACCTTTGTTTATCCCATCATCAGAAAAACTGAGGACTTCTTATTCCTTGACTTCTTTATTGTCAAAATTACCCTGGTAAAAACTCACCTAAGGCAGAGACAGGCTATTAATGTCTCATTTTACAAATTAGGAGAAGTGAATATGGCCTGGATTAACGTTCCTAATCCTTTTACCCAGCCTATCATTATCTGACACAAAATTCTGGAGAGGGAGCTCAGTGCTTTTACAAGTTAGGAAATTAAGAGAAAATGATCTAACGACCGTACAGGTATGTTCAGAAGGAACACACAAGTTTCTGTGAAGTGTTACTTTGGTAAATGCTACGTTCTCTTGTCAGTACTGCCCGAAATCATAGTGACGGAGTCATCAACGGCAAGCAGGTCAGCCATTCTCAGAGCACCAGAAAACTGGTAATAAAAGCAGGTTTCATTCACTCTCCAGGTGTTTATCTGGAATTACCTGTTTATCTGGAATCATCAATCCCTCAGAATTTCTATCCTGCTTGTCCTAAAGAATAAACCCATCAGCTGGTTGATCCAGCCCAGTGTGTTAACAGCTCGGTCTGGTTTAGCACGGTTTCTTCCTCTCGGGCACACAAACCCATGTTTTCACAACACACAGCTCTCAAGAGCCCCGGCCCTTGATGGGGTGCCACAGCAATACAAACACGGAATTAGACACCAACATTACTGACCCTGAACAGACACCTAGCCTGTGACGCTGTCCTAACGCTCCCGCACTTGTCCCATGTCAGCAAAAACAGCAAAAAATGGCACTGTCATGGGAACAGATGGGAAACGCTTTGTTCTGCAGCGGTTTGTGCAGTGCTGCAGCCGTGGCGCTGGGGCTGTGGAGACCACGGCCACCGGCGGGTGCGAGCTCAGCTCCGGACTGACGCTGGGAGCAGAACACAGCTCCGCGGTCCTAATCCCACATTCAGGCAGCGTTCCCATTGACGTCAAACGTAAATATCGGAGAGTTCAGCTGTGTAAGCCTTCTGCAGTGTTGAAAACAAGTATATTTTCAGTACTTAAATGCTTGGCATGTTCTTAAAGAGAGTTCAGATGAAGCCTCAAAGGTAGGTCCTTCCGAAAAAGAACTCGCCACTGTACTAACCTTTCAGCTGAACAGTGTTCCTTCCTATGTCAAGACACAGGAGCATCAGGCCAAGGGCAGTACAACCAGCACTTCACCAGCTGTGTAATCCCCCTGTCAGCTGTGCTAACTCAGCTGTCAGCTACATGGCACATGGAGAAGCCGTAACTACCTGCCAAGGCACTGCAGGTACGGTGTCGGGAGGCTTTGGGCACAACCTGGTGGGTCACCACCCTGTGCTCCACAGACATCACGACCACCTGCTTCTCTTCTGTTGACTGCATTAGCTGCTACATAGTTTTACATGTCAGAGAATAAAACGCAGTCATAAACAAAACAGACATCTGCCACAATTCCTCGCAAGTCACAGAAGTCGGCAGAGTTTTAATCTGAGGCCAGTGGGACTGTGCACGAGCAGAGCCTGCACCTCTGCCCCCTCCCAAGCTCTGCGTGGCTGTGGACAAGCCGTAACAGCAGCCAACCAGAAGAAAACGCTTCCAGGATCCTTTAGAGAAGTCAGTATAGACTGTCAACAGCATACAATTTAAGGGCTCACTTTACACTTTTTTCCCTCTGCTCATTCCCATTTTCACGGGCTAAAATCGATCCCAGAGAAGGAACTCTTCCGTTGCGGCAGCAATCACTGCTGCCTCCGGTGTGATGCGAGTGGTGGTAGGACTGCACGTGTCTGTTCCAGCCAGGATAGTTTATATTTATTAGTGCAGAAGTGTAAAAATATTTGGTGGTAAAATGACCCGGGCGGATGTTTTTGCTGGCAGGAGAGGAGTGACAACTGTACCACTGGTTGTGCAAGAGGAACAGCTGAGCATGTGCTGGGGTTGTTTCACACTGACAAAGAAGCATCCAGTACCCTGTGATTAATTGGATTATAGTGGCTTCCCACTTCCCACCCAGATCAATTGGCATGTTAAGTTATTCACTTATTGCCCTGGAGGGTGAAGGGTTGAAGCAAGTAACTTCAATAACAGGCCTTCTGCAGGAGTTTAAAAGACGCCTCCTCCTCCCCCCAGCCACTGCCTCCAGCTCCTTTATTTGCTGCTTTGCTACATTTTCACTAGGCTCAACTACAGCATTTTTCGTCTTTGACAAAAGAATCAATTAATAGGACATAAAATAGACCACTGGGACATTAATATAGCTTTTTTGCCTGCCAAAGATAAAGCAAAGAAAACATTTTAAACTTTATGTGAAATCAGAAGCAACATGCCCCACAAAACCAATTTCCAGCGTTAACTCCAAGGAGGATTTCAACAGTAGCATGAACGCAAGTCCATCCCACCACAAGATCTGTCTAAACAGTAGCCTTCCTGGAGAGATGTTATTCTACCACTGCAGGGGTGTTTCTTATACAGTTGGAAATTAATAGCCAGTAAATGTTTTGATCTTTCTTTTTACTTTAAGAACTATGTGATGATTTTCAATAAAATAATTTCCTTATAACTCCCTGGTCTCAACGCCACAGTTTGGTAGATTTGTTAGCATTTCAGAGGGCAAAGCCGTAAAGGGGAGATCACAGATAGATATTCCTAGAGTCAAGACAATTTTTCAGAGGGCACATCAGAGGTACAGGGAAAGAATATATAACCTGCCCTCACATTTCCCTATGAAGAAAATCAGAAATTGGCCAGCAGCACATGCGGACTTTTGACGTCTGTCTTTCATCAAGAAAGCAAATTATATTCTGTATATTTTACAGCACAAAGCTTTCTACGTCAAAATTGTAAAACACATAGAGTCACCAAGGCACCAATGATGAAAGCTAAAATGAAACTAGGCTAAGTGCATGTTAGTAGCTTGCTGAAATGTCAGGAAAATTCGCAGGTCAACTGTGCGTGTCCTTTGCAGGTACAAAGTGCTAATGCTCGTTTTCACCAAACCTGGTGTTTAGGATAAGCCAGTCCTGACAAACACCACAACTCTGGCATGCCCAAGGCTTTGTCTGCAAACGGTGGTGTCGACAGTCCGCTCTCTCTGTTACATTGCCAGCACCATCAAAGCCACATTTTACTGGCTTGATCGATGTTTAGCATTTCTTACATAGCTGGTGCACAGCCCGCGCTGTCAGCACGCCCAGGGCTGCTATCATCGGGCCATCTGAGGAATTAGCCTATTGTTGAGACATCTCTGGTGTTTTCTCTGACCTCCTGGCACTGTGCAGGCACCGCTCGGCTCCACCGGGCAATGGAACCGCAGCCTCTCGCCAGAATCATTCACCAGGAGACCGAGCTCGTTGACATGACCAGACGAATCGCAGGCAAAGCAGCAAGTCAGCTGTATTAGGCTTAACAGTTCCAAACCCACCAAAGGCAGAAAACAAAGGACATAATTAATGTTTACTAGGATTTTTTTTAATCTTACGGACAGGTGCTCCCTTTCTGCCTCCTACTAATGGTGGCTGGATGCCAAATGCACAAAGCCACAGGTGGAATCTAACGAATCTATATGAATCCCAATAACTGAATCAGTGTTTGTTGTTAATGCGATTGGACTGGTGATGCCAATAATTACCAGTCTCCAGCTCAATGTTGTACCAGTGACTACATGAAACTAAATGATACTGAGAGCCAGTTCAGAGGGCGAGCAGTGTGTTCCCAACGAGCCCAGTGCCTCCATTCCAGTGTACAACTTAGCGCCTTGAAACAGCCAGGGCCCACATGGAAATCCAGAATACAGCTGTCTGTCTGCAACTCAAATAATGCTGGCTCTTCAGACAGCTATCTCTGCAAAAGAACTTTTCATGGAGTTAATGAAAAAGCAAAGGATTTTGTTACCTCCGCAAGTTGGAATTACTTTGTCCTGTTTTGATGCTCAGACCCACACTGTCTTGCATCCTGGTTTGACTACCCACAACACGACAAAGTTTCTCTAGAGAAATACTTTTTCCCCCAGGCATTAAGTCCTTACACCAGATGCTGAATGAGTCATTTCATCAGGTCTCTAGGAAACGTTCACATCTCTCTGCAGCAAGCAGATTTCTGTCCCCAAAAAAGCAATGTACCTTAACTTTCACATCTCCAGAAACCCTTAGCAATGTACCCCCCAAGAAATTACTGTGGCTCTTTTTGCCAGAGGCTGCCAAAGTGTAAGGACTCTCAAACACACCTCTAAGAAACACGAGGATCTGTGCCTGTTTGAAACTCTTGTTCCACAAAAATGCAAGTAATTGCTTCAAAGTCCTGAGACGCTACTCAGAAAGCACTCAGCAATTTCAGTACTTCTTCATACAAAAAAGGCAGCCCACAAAGTTGAAGAACCAGAGAAAAAGTGAAGAACTAGTTCTTCATCTGAAAGACTGGGACTGACCGCACAGACAGCTCAGCTGCCTGGAGATGAACAAGCTTCGGAGGACACAGCGCAGGACACCGCTTCTCCCCGTTCTGGCATGGCACGTGGTTACCCACCCTCAAGTTACCAATTAATCTCTCAATTACTTTGATATCGTTCAGGAGAAACGCTCAGCAGACTGACTCCTTCCTCCTCACCCCCTCAGAGAACACAGGCAGCTTTCCAAGTGCAGCACCATCCATGGTTCCTCCAAAACCACCCAAGGCATGGCCTTGAGGTCCTGCTTCCATTTCAGCGCAAGTGGACCAAAGAAAAAAGCTCAAAGAGCAATCCTGATGTCTGCCACCAAGTCAGCTCGTCCCCTTAAAGACAACAGCTCCCCAAAAATCAGCATTCTTCCTAAGAGGGATAATCAGCTCTCTGCATTGGAAGATGTCCTGCTGGATCCCATAAGGATGGCATGCCCTTCTCCTTGCTCTGTAACCAGCTGTACACTCGCTTGATTTTTAATAAAAACCCTTGACTTCTGATCATATGGCTATTTTCCTGAACATTATACCCTGCAACTTTATAAAACTAGTTCTGAAAAATCAAAATAAATTACTCGTTTTGAGTCAACTTTATCTACAGTTCTATTAACTGAAAGGTTTATGAGGCATGATTTTCCCTAGGAGAAGCCATCTGAGTCTGATCCACCTGGAAATACTTAAACAAATGTTATTCTACACTTGGTTAGAGTTTTGCTTATTTCTTCCATGCAGCTGAATGGTGCGCAACTCCCAGAATTTTTGTCTCACAGTTCAAATAAGCCTTGAATAAGTGAATGTATGCAAGTTTGTTCATCACTTGTTTTTCCATTTATGAGCTTTCTGACGCTCTCATGTTTGAATCCATCTACACGACCGTGAAATCTTCCAGAGTTGTATTTAAAACAAAACAAAATCAATTAATTGTAAAGAAACGTGATATTTCTACTGCAAGACTGATCTTAACTGTTTAATCAGGCAAACTCCCATTGACTTACTGGAAGCTTTGGTTCCATACAAAGATAGGTGCATAATTTAATTTACTGAACTGGCTGACATCCTTGAGTCATAATTGAGCAGGGTAGGACTTTAATTAACTGAAGCTCTTCACCACTGCAAGTTTATACAGGTAGCAAGTGAGCTGCAAAGCGCTACAAGTCTAACTCTAGAAATCTGCTCTAGTTTCTTGATCACCTCAATATCCTCAAATGTTCTTAAATGACCATGACCTCACCTTGGCACCATGTCAGACAACTCAGAAATGCCCAATATGCACAATATTATGCAAAAGTTCATCGTGCCATGTCACATGTTACTATTTCAAATCCATGCTCTCAGAAACACGGACTCTCACAGATGAAGATCCTCTGACTGATGGCTCCTTGATAAGCTATTATTATTTTACATTGCAAGATGATATTTAATTGAAAAGAAGTTATCTACATGATGCAAAAGTAAACAACTGAGTAAATTAATTATGACTGCATGCATATTATGATCATTCAGATTTTTTCCTTGGAAGAAAAGCAATGGTGTTTAGGCACGCCTTCAGCATTTGCTTTCACCGCAAAGTAAGCTCATTAATGGTATATAAACTCTTTTTTTTTTTTTTGCCTTAGGGATTTCAAACACAAATCCCAACCGTATAAACATTTATTTATTTAGAAATTATTTTTTAAGTCAACTTCAAGTTTTAATTGTTTTTAATTATTTTTTCAAAAACATTATTATTGGCTTTTTAATTTATTTATTCATTACACCAAGTAAAATAATTAAACTTAATTTTCTGGTATAAATTATACACATGGAACATATTCAATATACGTATTAAAAGCTGTAATCATTAATAGCTTTTTCTATGTATATAAACACCTATTACACAATCACCATTTATTTGAGATATATTCCTGTAATGCTTCCCACAACGGAAACCTGGCCCCTGGGTTTCAGTGAAGCTGCACCTGACAACACACAAGCTGCCACACCGGACCAACCAGCAATTCTTCTAACACAGTTTTTTCTTTTTCCTGAAGACATTGATTCATAATCTTTGACCTGTAAATTTACCTCTCAAAACACCGATTGCTTTTCCTCCACAAATATGAAACCTTGCTACACTTACAATGCATATGTACCTCTTAACACACACGTGGAGAGGTCATAATAAGATCTGAATGCTTAAATGCAACATGAAGAAGTCACAGATCGCATTTACAGCCCAGAGTAACCTAAAAACATAAGGATGTGTCACTAAATTATCCCATCAGTGCTTTCCAGGCAAAGCAGCAGCTGCTAAGGGAGAAAAGGACGGGACAGTGCAGAAGGGAGAAGGGAACACCGCGGATGCAGTTGCTGAACGGGAACCTGCCTGAGAATGTGCTTTCCACTTCTGAAGCTGCTCTGAAATGCCCAAAAGCCCTTTCCAATGACTGAAGGAGAGAGCCCAGCCCCACACGTGGGAGCAGACAGCTCCGGCTTCCCCCTAAGTCCATCCTTTCACAAGTACAGCCAACAAAGTTGTCACAAAAGCACCTTCCTGCTAAAAGGCATCCTGAGCTGCCCATGCTGTGTTCTTCACAGCCCACCAGGGCCATGGAGGGACCTTTTGACACTTGGAAAGTGTCATTACATCAGAGGTGACGACAGTGCACAGGACAGGGGGAAGGTTGCAGACAGACAGCCCAGCACTGGTTGTCCCTTAGTTTGTAACCCCAAAACCAAAATGTGAGGAAGCCCCAGGCTATGGCAACTCCGGTCACCACTGGGGCTGGACTGGTGGGAAACTCTGGTTCTGCTGGTGAACCCACCTAGGGCTGGGCTGCTGTGTTGGCTTACTGGTCTGAGGACGGGCCAGCTAAACCGGCGTGCTTCTGTAAAACGGTTTGGCTCCAACAAGTGGCATTTATTCACAGCAAAAAGTGTTGTCACTTTTTTTTTGTTAGGCTATAGTGGATGGAGGAGACTGTGGTCTTTCCTGGCTAAAGAGCTGTGTATCAAGAAAGCAGCTGCAATACTGTTTTCAAGAAACCATAGTCTCAAAGCTTTGTCCTGAAGAAGTTGATCCCACTTACGGCAATCTTCTGCAGACATATTTGAAAAGGTGTTTAATATAGCCAAGGTTTTCTCTCATTCTCAAAGCAAGTCAGTGTGAAAATATGCCATATCAGGCCACAGATGGAGTTCAGCCCTCCGAGACAAGCTGTACTCTGAGATGGTACCAAGTAGCAATGCCTGTCACTCAAAGTAATGGCAAAAGCAAAGTTAAATACTTTTCTTTGTGCAATACAAAGGACAACTTGCTCACTGTCCTATTATGTTATTACAAGCTATTATCTGCTGCTCTGTTCAAGACAAGCAATGCTCTTGTATCGGAGGGACCCGACAATTTACAAGGAAGTCCACAGTTTGCAGCTAAGTAAATAGTTCCCCACTTCATTGAGTAGCTCTATCATTTATACAAAATACTCCTTTCTTGTATCATCAAAAGCCATCTAACTAGTGATCAGCCAGCCATAAAACAGACACTGCAGGTCATTACCTATCCTTGTACCTTATCCACGTAGGATACTTAATTACATGAGAATGTAATTAAGTAATCATGAGAGCCGAGGAAGTCAAGTTTTGTGATGAGCCCCGCACAAGAATTAAACTTTCCTCCCGCCACCTCCAGCCACGCTCCCCACACGGACCGGAGTCCGCGCTTTGGGAAGCATTGCCATCATTGGGGTTTTGTGAGGATACAACTTCCAGTTAAAGCAATTTCTCTACAAAGAAAAGTCTTGGCAACCTCCATCCAAAAAACCCAAGAATGTTCTGGAAAAGAAACTAGACAAAGGCTCCCAGAAACACTTTTCAATGATTTTGAAGTGCAGTATCTAATACAAACATTCATATCAGACCATAAACTTTATGGGACACAAAGTCCTTCTTAGTTATCATTACAGTGGGAATATCAGTTGCTACAGTGCAACACAGAAGATGGTAAACACTTTTCTCCAAGCACTTTCTTGTTTGCTATTACAGAATTTAATATAGTTCTGATAATACGTAACTTACACAGATGATAAAAACTTGATAAAAAAGTGTCTGCTTTGCCACCTTTCCAGCAGGAAGGCTTGTGTCCTGTTCCCATCTGGTAAGTGTCATGAGCAATAGCCCAGAGTCAGATCCCGCCCAGGGTGACAGGACCAGGCTGGGAGGATGGAGAGGGGAAGTCGGAGGCAGCCATTCTCCTTGCACTGAGCGTGTGGAGACCATCCTGTCTCACTGCCAGCAGCAGCCAGCCCCGGCCGAGGTGCCACAGGGCAAGGACAGGAGGATGAGCAGCCCAAGGCTGGCCCAGGCCCTGGCTAGTGAAGCCCCTGCCCTGCTTGCCACTGCCAGCTCCAGGCCACCAGAGAGCACCAGCCCTCGCAGTGCCCAGACAGTGCCTCCTATGAAGATGCACAGTGTCATCCAGAGATGGATAAACAAAGGCAAAACAACAGGGAAACGCCAAGAAGAGCCACACAGATACTCCATAACAATAATTAGAATAACCTTTTTCCCCCTCCTGGTTGACTATGGAGAATTCAAGAGTCTCAAAGTCTCTTTCTCATGCAGTCCTGACTATTTACCTAAGACAGACTGATAGATGTTATCTCACCTTTCTATTACCTGAGTGTGTCATAATCTTCCTTTTACACGATGTTTGCGAGACAAGGGCGTGAGGCTGGTGGTATCCTACAGGAAGCACACGGATGCTCAGACACGGCAGACTCCACCTGGGCAGTGTCAGAGGTCTGGGGAAATGGAGAATTTGCCTTTCTAGTCCCATCACTGATACCTCTCCCTCCTGTCTTCCCTTCTAACTTCTTCATGCTTGCATATTTCCCAGCAAGGATCTGAACTTTAATAATCGTAAAATCAAGTGAACAAAAAATGCCACAAAAGAAACAGAACCCCAAACTATCCTTATCAAGAATAATAACACAGCTATATGAAGAAAGCTGCTTGTGACAACCGCAATACTAAGCCCTTTTACATCATCAACAAAACATCCCAGAGACCAAGAACAACCACTTCAGCTTTGGACACCCCGTTCAACCGCTAACCATTGAACTGCCAGCCCTCGACCTGAATTTGCGAGGAAGAACTGCTGGGCTTGTGGCTCCATGGGAATAAGTGGCGGGAGACACCCTGCATCTCTTAAGGGCATGTATAACGGTACAGCAGAGGTGTCTTGTTCTTTAACAGAATCCTTCAAGTGCCTATGGCAGTTCTACAAAGCAGCATGAAGATTTATACGGAAAAACCCTGAAATCAAATAATTGCCTTCAAGTCCTCTGCATTTTTTGGCCTGTTTCCCATCAGACAAGCCTCCTTCAGAACTTCCTGCTCCCCATGTCTGCGCACCACACACCGCAGACACACACGGGGCTCCAACGGGCCGACACACCAACACTCGGGGATAATCAAAGCGTTTTTAATGAGTATGTTACAAGAAGGAAACACAATGTGGAGGCTCTTTATGATGAATATAGCAAGATGCTTGCAAATGGGAGATTTAAAAGTGTAATAATGAAGTGAAATCAATCAGATGTTATCAATTGCACTAGCACACGCATCACCCAAAAGGATGTTGGCTCACGTACAAAAATATGGTTGACAGCACTTAAAAAAAAAACAAACCCACACCCCCAAAAAACCAAACCAGAAATGCTACATGAAGAATATAAAACCTTATGCTTAGCTGTGTCTTTTGAATCACCAGGCACATGAAACTAAAAATATAGCGTTAACGACCTATCGCTGTTTCCTTATTGCAGATCCAGTGACTATTGGTTTTATCACAACAGCTGTAAAACGAATGGGAGGATGAGGCAGAGCAGATGAAGGGGACTGGCATCTGGAAAAGCCAGTACCAAGCACTTCAAGTCAGACAAAAAAAGCCTGGTTGGAAAACCCCTTAAGCCTAGAGGCCTTCAAATTTAGGAATGGTACGTAAGTTACTGAGCTGAGATCACTGGAGTTTGAAAGCCATTTTTGTAAGACACTGTTGTGTAAGTCTTATACACATGTCTTTGTGCCCCGGGACATACTTAAGTGCCAGTGAACATCCAGTTTATGTTTACTTTTTTCTTGTTTACATTTTTAAGAATCTATATTAGTCATGTTCATTTAATCAGTCGCCTTAACTGCATTTCACTGTGTGACATGGGTTTTAACAACCAGAGCTATTAAATATTACTTAAAGTACTGAACAGTAAACAGCGTTTAATTATTAACCCAGAGCTACAACAAACATTGATTTTCATGAGGCAAGTAATTCAGGTATTTTTCCACACATATAAAAATGGCTGCATCTCTTCACAGAGCAAACAGTTGTAGGGAAAGGCTGGCAGATTGTAAAGTCAAAATTAGACCAAACTAAGATAAAAAGACAAAGAAATTACGAAGCTGGAAAATTGTTCTGCAAGCTGCAATGATTACTTTACAGTTAACCTCATACAGGCTGCTTTATGTGAAGGAATGCATTTTTCACGTTGAGCATGATTAATCATGTTACTGCCAACCTCCTAAAACATGGTCTGGCTTTATGCAGAAAACCATAATGCGTAGTTTCCAGGGAGCTGACTCTGCCACTGGTCATCAGCTCCACAGCAAAGGCGAACATGGACCCAACACACTGGTCGAGGATGGTGTCTCCAGGAGCGGTTGGCACCAACCTGGCTCTGTTCTTGCCAGAGTTAAGGGCACCTAGGTGACAAGGTGCGCAGGGTCTGCATGGGCCCACCGTGTTGGTAACACCCCAGAAGTGAAAGGGAAAGGCAAATAAATAAAATATGACTTAACAAATGCTGAGAGTAAATATTCACAGACTCATCTGGGTTGGAAAGGACCTTCAAGATCACTGAGCTCAACCACCAGCCCAGCACTGCCAAGCCTATCACTATCCCATGTCCCTCAGCACCACGTCTGCTCAGCTTTTAAATATCTCCAGGGGTGGCAACTCCACCGCTACCCTGGGCAGCCTCTTACAATTCTTTCAGTGTAGAAATTTTTCCTAATATCCATCCTAAACCTCCCCTGGTGCAACTTGAGGCTGTTTCCTCTTCTCGTATCACCTGTGACGGGAGAAGAGACTGACCACCCCTGGCTACACCCTCCTTTCAGGGAGCTGGAGAGAGAGAGAGAAGGTCTCCCCTCAGAGACAGACAGGGGAAGGAAGCCTCAAAAAGATGATAAAAAGTTCATTTCCAGAGATTCCTCAAAATGATGCCAATACTGTTGCTTCAAGGACACCCACACAATCTTCAAGGAAAATGAAAGCTTAAGGAAAGCTCTAAAAAGTCACAGATAAGGGTGGCATGTATGGGTACCTGCAACTCTCTTTGCAACTCAAGAGTGTGGCAAGGGACTGACTTAACAACAGTCTCAAAAGCATGTACGTCACAATGTACTTGAGTAGCTGTAATGTTCTTGAGTAGCAAGTAAAGGAAAAAAAGCAAAGTTATTATTGAGGTGAGCTGGGTCACCCTTACCAAAGCTTAAAAAAAGTTCTTTTCACCTCCACAAGGGAAAAATTCTCATCACCATAAAGCTAAAACCAGAGGTAAACAATACCTCTATTATGTTTGGTTTCCAGCAGCAACGCACAAATTTCTCTGAAGAGATCAAGGTTGATTTTTTTTTTTTCTTAATAGTCAGCGTTGAAATGAAGTTGTTCATTAACAGGCAGTAATTTGTGTTTCCTTGTACTGGACTGTCTAACTAGTTGATATAGTCAAGTTTCAAGGATGCCGTATCTATAGAATAAAGTTTAAAACACTCATGTCCTAATCTCGGCTGATCGGTACATCTTCAAAACATCTGCAAATTTTGGTGCAGTGCCCAGGAATCATAATTATTTCTGAGGAGGAGAAATTGAGATTTATTGAGTAAGACAGAGCAATACCTGGAAAATTATGAATCTTAGGAAAGATATGCTATGGCTAATAGCATTTCAAAACTTGATGAGAGTCAGAACTCTGGAATGGTGAACTCCAGGCATATTTTTAATGATGTTTTTGATTACACTCTATTTAAAAGAATCAGCTGTCAACACTGATCATTTCCCTTTGTATAATTCATAAAGTGGTTAATTTCAGAAGCAAAAATATTATGGGTTTGAGTAATTGGCTGCTGAAGCACAGTAGGTACTAGATCCCCACATCTGGTGACTGGGAGCACGTGCTCCATCCTCACTCAGAAACCTTCTGTGTGAAGGAATGTGCTTTTCCACAGCCTTTCTGCCTGCAGCAGGGAAGGAAAACCTCCCCACAGAGCACAGAGTCCTTGCTATAAATACATTGCTCCGTCTGCTGCCACCGTGACGGCCCTGTCCTTCTCTAGAGGAATATCTCTGTTTAGGCGTGGAGCAGAGCACGCGAGGAGGTCATGTTGGGGTGAACAGAACCGAACCTGGCCGGGGGCTGCGGTGCTCAGGATTGTTATTTACGGCAGGGTTGCGCCGTGCCACCCAAATGCAATGATGCTGTCAAGAGTGTCCATCAGCCCTGTATTACCATGGGTACACAATTCAGAACCTTACACTGCTGCTCTCTGAGGCACTAATTATCAACTTCTTCTGTCTCTGAGCATTTAAAAATTTATCGAGAAGAGACAGAAAATTCAGTTACACTCACAAACCAGTTTTCATTCCCATTACGTGGTTTGCAGACATAGCACCAAGGTCCCAGCCAGGCTGAAGACCACGATGACTGGTGGGACCAGCACTGACCAGCACGAGGGTGTTCTCTCTGGTGACATTGCCAGCACCAAGCAGTGACAAAGACCCATCCTAATAGGTGAGCTGAGACCATTCTCCCAACCTTCTCGCCTTAGAGGATGGGTCCTTGTCTTTGCCAGCGACATGTAGGGACATGACAACAGTGACCCTCCTATTAACTATGCTATTAGAATATATTTAAATACTGATTCCTTGCATTTAACGAATATGTTTAATAAAAGCTTTGATTGCTGTGGTTGCGGCACTTAGCGTTGCTGCCAAGCAACGAGGCTACATTCTGATGTTTGTATGAATTTCTGATCTCAAGTTGTTCTAAAGGCTGACGGTGATGCCGCCAGTGGGGTCTGACTTGCTAACGGCATTCGACACTGGACACCAGAAACACAGAACATGCATGAAACATGCAGATAATCACAAATTTAAAAATAACTCTTAAATGCTTATGTGCTTAGAAACTGGTTTTTGTAACCACAGTAACTTGATAAATAAACCTGTAATGTGATTATTTGAAGATACCCTTTGTGTTTGTGTATTTATTCCACCATAAAGAGAAACACATGACTGAATTCTAAACACAAAGAATCACTACATTTAATGACAATAATCTCTCCTATACTACTCCTTACATTTAAAAAATAATAAAAAATCAGGAATGTGATATTTCAAATATCTGTTTATATAAGTATTACAGAAATGACTGTATTTGTCTTCTGCTAAATACTTATCTGCTAATAACTTATTCATGGAAAAAACTTAATAAAAGCAAATATTTTTTCATGCAGCATTGGATCTCGCAACTTTGAAGTAAATCCTTGCTCTCACATCCAACATTTTCCATTTTTTCGTGGGTACTTGTAAAACAAACACATTTCCTAATTCCTAAAAATCAAACTGAGCCTATTTCATCACTCACCAGCAACAAAAATAAAGCAAGCAAGCATTGCTCTGTGCAATTTCAACCATTTTGGATGGATGGATGGATGGATGGATGGATGGATGGATGGGATTAAGAGCAAAAGTTTGTCTTCCAAATGCAACTTAGTTAACAGTTCAGCTGGAGATCCAAGTTAAGGATTATTTTCCAAATAATTTTCTCACAGAATGCCTTTGAAGGATAAGCGTTATTTAAAACTTATGTTAGTTATGACATGAAACAGATAGAACCCTGAGTGTCTTCCTCTGAACTATAGAAAGAAGTTTTGCTCTTTTTAGAGCATGTCAGGAACTCAAACTCAGTATTTGACTTGCCCTCTGGACTCAGTCAGACCCCTCGCACACTTTCCATGGTAGCATTTCCACACTGCCCTGAAGTTCCTTCCTCAAGCCGAATTGTTAAAGTATTTCACCCCACAAATAGAAAGGCAGCACCTTCCCGGCGGTAACTCCCGGTAGGAGGCAGCCGCTTCTGTTAGATGGCTCGATGTCAATGCATACACATCTTTTTCAACTTAGAGCAGGGGAAACTGTCTCAAATTTTCAGTGCAAGAGATGAAATTCATCTGTAATTTTCTAACACCTATCTATTTCGATGTCTTTACGCAGCACCCTGTAACCTTTACACTTAACAGCGGAGGCAAGCGGCACCTACACACTCTCTAGTGGGTGTAAGTGGCAGTGGTGTTACTTGGAGGTCACCATGTTTCCTGGTGCTGCTGCTCTACAACCACAGCATTCGGCTGTCACCGTCCAGGGTGACACCCGGGCTTTGCTCTGTGCCCTGAAGGGGGCAATTCCACTCATTGTAGGGGGGCTGCCTGGGGCATTCATTTAGGTATGCAGTACTCTTTCAGAACATCAAAGCATACCTATTTTAACCTACAGAAGCATCTAATTATCCATTCCTTACTTCATTTTTAATTAGTCAGTAAGGCAAAATTGATCCCAACTATTGACAAACATGTCGCCAGTCCCTATACCAGTCTACACAGTTTTTGGTGCCCCCAGACCAGCTGTAAGTATCAACTGCAACTCTTGCAGTCAGTCCTTTTCTAATCTGTTACACCTGAAATTCTTCCTTCCCCATTGTCACAAAACCAAGCAGATTCACTGATGCCAAGTGACAATGTGGGATGCCAAGATGGGGAGTTTTCTCCACAGAAACACCTTTTTTTCAGATTGGTCCTCCCACTGGAGGTAGATTCAAGACAATTTGGCTACATACTAATCTTTTCATACTCTACCATTTCATGCCACCTCTTTGCTAAAAATACACCCTCTGACTCCAAGCCTGCCTCATAAACACCATATCTATCACTAGCGCTTTCTCTGTAAATTCCTACATGAAGTGCCCTTCACAGGATGCCACCCATTGCCTGATGGTGCCGCAGGACCTCCACCTGCCCCATCCGTGGAGTGACTTGGAGCATGAAGATTCTGAGCAGAGAGGAGCAAAGCAACACGCCCAAGAACTGAGAGGAACCACACAGTTTTATCTACAATGCTTTTCCTAGAACTAGAAAAAGACACAGCGCTACTACCCTCCTCGTACTGAATGCAAAACACTGTCCTATCGAGGCTGTTGATAAAGCCAGGCAGGAACTTCTAATATTTTATGTTCTGGGCCTCTGAACCTAAGTAATTAGAAAATGGTAATTAGTTAATTATATAGAGAAGTCTAACATTTACTGCCTGCAAGTAGCTGTCATCACTAGTTAGAACAGAACAATTATTCTGAAGAGAAAATCATCAACCTCAATTTCCATGGGTATGTGACAACAAACATCCTCATAACAGCATTAGCCCAAGATAAATGAAAGTCTCCAGCAAGGTTCAGTGCCTTTGGAAAATACTACATAAAATAGCAAGAGTTAGCAATCCACTATAATGTTTTCATAACCGACAATTACTTTTCCCTGATAATTAGAGACTTGGGAAGAGGCATGCTGCTTTCACCATTTCAGGAATGTTTGATCCGTGTCCAGCCAGTTACACAACTCTGCTCATTAGCGGCTCCATCCGACCCAAGTGCCACCGTATATGGGAGGTGAGACCAGGCTCCAGGAATAAACAAGTAGAGGGAAGTAAGTTACAGACAGAACTGAAGAGAGATACAGATGCTGCCCTCAAATCATGCTTTTCTTGAGAAGTTTGAAAATTCTTTCACAAACATTAATATAGTCATTCAATACTGCTTTCCTGGGGGAAAACCAAAACCAAACCACATCTAGAAGCTCTTTGAGAGGAGCAGCTACTTCAGGAGAAACAAGAATATGCTTTTGGAAGCATTGCCTATTTGATACCCAGCTTGACTGCCTTCCAAGTGCCAAGAACATGCCTGGCTGCTGAGCTGCCACCGTGAAACAGGGCATCTCAACGAAGCTGGCCCTGCATCGAACGCAGCTCCGAGCATCTCTCCAAAGCCATACAGGTCCACCTTCTTCGCTCTGGTAACACACTAGCAAGGGAGGGATTGCTGCTACTGGATTCAAATTGTCAAATTGTTGTTAATTGACTCAAAATTAGGAAGATGTTCTTTGCTGTGAGGGTGGTGAGAGCCTGGCCCAGGTTGCCCAGAGAAGCTGTGGCTGCCCCATCCCTAGAGGGGTTCAAGGCCAGGTTGGAGGGTGCTTGGAGCAACCTGGACTGGTGGGAGGTGTCCCAGGGCAAGGGGTGGGACTGGATGGTTGTTACAGTCTCTTCCAACCTAAACCATTCTGTGATTCTAAATGGGTGCCAAAAAGTCTGGAAACACACGAGACGAGGAGACAGCAGAAGCAGCCCCACAGCACCCTTCTGAGAGGGTCCCCTCTCCCCAGACATCTTTCTAAGTTCTGTTTCCGTTGGACCGTCTCTCCTCTGCTTTGGGACCTTCGCAGAGTGAAAATCACTGTCAGCTCCCGAGCCAAGGAGACATTCCCGAAAGGAACAGCAGAGGAGCAAATGTGCATTTTTTGGAAATCATTTTGAAACTGCATGTTTCCAAGTTATTCATGCCTGCATCAAAATATTAAGTGAAAAAATCTTTGAGCATTTCATTTTTGTAAGTGAATAGAGTGATTCAAAGTCACTTTCTGGGTGGGAAGTGAGGGGGCAAACAAAATCTAAGATTTTTAGTCATAGAAGTCAGCAAACAAACAGGATGAAACTGGAAGAAGAGCAAGCTGCTCAGGGCCCACGCTGCCTCAGCCATAAATTATACTAAAAGTAAACCAGCTGCCAGGAAAACATTTTAAATTGTCAGCCAGAGCGAGGGCAGAGGAAACCACCCCCCCACCCCCCCCCCAAAATGTATCACAGCCCAAAACAACGCTTATTCAACAACAGCTCTCAGTGGAAACGGGAGGTAAGAAAATTAAGAGCTCTGAACGAGTGCAATTTCCAATAGGGCCCCAGCAACTTCTCAAAGTCTTGTCACTCACGTTGTTAAACTCCTAAAACTTGCAGCAGAGCGGGTCCAGGGAGAACTGGGTTCCCCTTCTGCAGGTGCAATTTTGCATATAGAAAATTAATTCCAGATGCAAAACACAGTACTTGTCCGTCTCTATAATACAAACCTGTAGTTTGACTGACATTTGCTTGCTGAAATTCCCACCTGCAGTTCAACTGTGGGTTAAAACGCGGGGGGGGAGCCCTCTCTCGAAAACCTGTGCCAGTCTATCTTTGTTCTGCCCCACTGCTGCAAATATGGGGATACACTGGGGCACGAATAAATAAACCTACAACTTGAGCTTCTGCAGAGTATTTTAGGCATATAATTCATGTATGCCAATTATTTCTGGTAGATGAAAATATTTTTTCAATTATAAATTAAATGGAAGAAAAACATCTGGAAAGGTCTTTTGTGCACTTGCAAATATGGAATTTTGAAAAAAGTATGAAGTCTTGGGGGATGTCAAACTGTTTTAAATTCTTGATAAATCACATTTCCAATCACATTTTTTTTCTCCGGTATGCACAGCATTGGAATCTGAGGAAAGCTCAAAACTTCCGTAGAAGTAATCAAATGTCACAGCTGGCTCTAAAATGGTGTAACAAGCTATTGAGGTTTTCTGCCTGGGATCATTTCAATTAGTGTAACATCATTACCAAACATCTAACACTTTCTGAACTGGCGCTTGGCAGGAGGAGTGGGGCCCGTGCAGTGGCACACCAAGCATGCCATCTTGGGCATAGGCATCACCTGAGGCTGGATTTTTCAAGGAGCCGCAAGTGCCCTGGTCCCAGAGGTCACAGCCCTAGGCAGGTCCCCAGGAAAGCTCCACGCTCAGCCATGGGAGCTTGGACAAACATTTTCTCTAATAGGCTAAACTTTTCTATTTAATTTTTCACAAGATGAAGTTGAAAGAGGAAGTGGTGAGAAAAAATTAATGACTAGCACTCCTAACTGCAACAGAGTAAATACAACCCACGTTTTATGTATGGAACACTACCAAAAAGACAGGTAAATTGCTATAAAAAGGTCTTTATTTGCCGCTCTCTGGAAACGAATGGCACCTGGCAGCAGTAACAGCTCCCTGCAGTTTATTAAGCTTCATATTATTATTCTCTGACGCTTCAGTCCAGTTGTTCTGGAGAGCAGAGGGATGCTCCACAGGGAGTCATGGGCATCTACTCTGCAAAGAAGGAACACCACAGTCTCAGTCATCAAACCTCCACGTCATGCTTGCTACATAAACGTGGCAATAACCCCAGCAACTGAAAAGAGCCAGCTATAGCACCTCCCGCTCTCCTGCGCTGCTCAGGCTGTGCTCGGCTCCCACAGACCCACCACTGGTGGCCAGTAACACATCCAGACTCTGAGCCAACCCAGCCCTGCCTTGCAGGGCTATGTATAGCAGCTAAGATGGCAGCAGTCCATACTGGAAGGACTTCTGATGACGGAGGGAGGATTCAGGATTGCAGACTCTCAGGACAAGTGCAGGAAAGCACAATCTCCCCTCAAGAGAATGGGTGGCTCTGACTGGCCACCCAGAACACTTCAGTGAGGAGGACAAGGATGGCGGCTCAGAAAACCTCTCCAGAAGAGCGAGAAGAGAAATGATTTCTTAGATTGAAAAATCTAAAAAAGATTAAAACAGCTAGCAAGCTAAAATAAGACTCAGGCTAAGAAATTACATTATGACAGATGTAATACAGAGAAACAGATCATGAGTTATGCACAATGGTGCTTCTCCTGCAGGCAAGCTCTGTTTTGTTCTGAGCATGGTAAGGAGCAAGGTAGACAAACAACCATTTCTGTCTGTATCTCCTTCTCCCAGCTGCTCAGATATGCCTCTGTCACAGCACATCAGCCTGGCTATGCCTGTCTGAGTCCCAGCTTGGAACAGGACATCATTGAGAGACTTAGATTGGACCATTGGGCCAACATCA
>JAOXNO010000033.1:133407-161347 GCA_028565335.1 Limnodromus scolopaceus
TAGAGTAGGGTAGATGGTTGGACTCGATGATCCCAAGGGTCTCTTCCAACCTAGACGATTCTATGATTCTATGATCTCTAGGGAAGCAGGTCCTGGTCATGCACAAAGCAGGGAGGAGGTGTTCAGCCCCACAGCAGCAGGTGTCGGTCACACCAACTGACAGCCTGGTTTAAATACACTGATTAGAGCAGTATCATACAGACAAGTTCACTGTTAATTGTCATTATGTATCACGGACTTGGAAAGGCTGCAGCCCAGGCTTGGTCCACTGCGAGCCCAGCAGGACTTCATGCGTACTTCCCACCAAAACACAGCCCAGCCAAAGAGAAGGTGGGAGAGAGGACGTATATATTGGAATTACAGAGGCTTCTGAGCCCACCAACACCGCTACAAATAAGAGGTTTCTGCTAACAATTATTCACTCCATTAACCATATTGTTTTTTGTGGACAAAAGGAAGCGGTATCAGCAAATCTCACGTTTCCTGGCGTAACTCCATGCTGACTGAACAGGCCCACAAGTAAGAGCATTCCACTCAGCATTTTACGACCAGCAGCAAGGGTCCTTCTCCTGAAGCTGACCGAAGACACAGCTAAGTACCTCATTTTACTCCTCCAAGTGGATTAGAAATCCCCAGCGCAGTGACAGAGAGTACATTTAAAGGGCAGCTCCAGGGCTGGCTGCAGCATGATGTGATGATGGAGGGAACGGGGAGAGAGGGAGCAGGAGGGGGCTGCACACATCAGTTGATGCTCTCCCGTGTGAACGAGTAAATCACTACCGAGAGATGTTAACGGGGAAAATGGGGAGCTACAGTCACCCCCCTCACGCTTCCAGTGAAGCTGCGCAGGGGTCCAGGGGTTTTACCTGGACTGTCTAAATAGAAACCATTGCTTTCAACATTATCAATTTCTACAGGCATTGTAGTTAGCAGACAAGAATATCTGAACTGTCCTGGGAGCCACTGTGCAACAGCTTTGGGCAAGAGGCAACGTTTTAAAAACAAAACCATTCTAAATAGATGATATTGAAAGCAGCATCCATGTTATTTGAGGCATGTGGGGATGCATGGAGAGGTATAAATACATCCTAAGAGACGCTTTTTACTCCAGTGAGCATGCTATCTGCGTCAATAAGATGGGCAAAGGGTGGAGGGGGAGCAGAAGCACAAACCTGTGAAGCGACTTCCCCAAGAGTCACAGAGCAGCTCAGCAAAACAGTCAGGAATAAAACCTCAGTCTCCCAATTCCCAGCCAAACATCCTATTTACTAAACCATACTGCTTCCACTTGTTTGGAAACACTGTTTGTATCCATGGACCAACGAGCTTATTTACCATCAGAAATGATAATGAGGGCTGAACTACTTTTATGTTTAATAAAAGGAAAAGCAGCATTTTTTTAGAGGACTGATTTTGGAGCTGCTTTTCTACCGAACAATATCCCTGTTGGATTACAGCGTTATCTAACAGGCAGCAGACTGTTTACCTTCTCATCTTTTTCATCAACTTCAGGCTGTGAAATCACTTGAGCTCCCTGTGCATCACAGTGCCCAGGGATGATAAAGCCAGGAGAATAATATTTGCGTGCCAACTTTAAGCAGTGGTATGCCTGTAAATCCGAGGCTATTTTTAAGTCCTTTGAAATCCTTAGGTGTTAAGATTCTCTTGGAGCCCGAGAATGATGACTGAAAAACTGAAAAGAGAACAAGTGGGAATCACCTTGCACACCGGGTCCAGCCCCTCAGGACGGGGACACATAGGATGGGTAGGACAGGCTGACCTGTGCCCGAGTCAGCGGGCACCTCCAGGGCAGCTGCCTTGCTGAAGCGGGACACACAGCTGCCCACTAAATCTCTTGGCTCCTGCAGGGAAATATTGCTCTCCATCCCCAGCTGCAGCTGGGATGAAGCTGGCAGAAGCTGCAGTGTTTGACCCCCCCAGGCTGCCCGGGATGGAGCTCCCCGACAGCCCTTCCCCGTGGAGCCGGGTCCCCACCAGCGAAACTGTCACCCAGCCGCCCCTCCAGCAGCTCTCGGCAGAGCTGAGTTCCGTGGATCAAGGCTCTGCAAAGACCTCTTTTACCAGCCAGTCCAGGGCATGTGCTGGCTGCAGGGAGACTCGTGAAGACCAGGCAGCATTTCCCCCACAGCGTGGGATCACCAGCAGAGAAGCCACAGCCACAACACACCCCGTGTTTGCACACAGGAGACTAACGCCCAAACTCTAGCTTTTTTAGCTGGGGCTAAGGGAAAAGCTCCGCTTCTCAAAAGCACAACCACACTCTTTCCAAAGCACATCCAGCCAATTTTCAAAAATTTCCTAGTCCTATTTCTGGTTAAAAAAGGAAGGATCAACATGGAAACCCAATCTGCAATTGACATTAATAGGATCAAGATGGATCCCTGATTTGCTGCAATCAGTGACAGCAGAGCTGAAGCCCACATACACACACAAGTAAATTAACTCTCATCAATTACAGCAAATTCTTCTTATAACAGACAGCAGATTTGCAAACTTTTTAGGATGCAAATTGAGAGTAATGAGCCTTTGTCTTTAGGAAAGGGGAGACAAAGTAGCATCAGATCAAAACCAACTCTGAAAGTTGAGTGATTCTTTTTAATAGTCTGCAACTCTAAAATAACACAAGCATTTGAAGACGTGTAATTTGCTTTAAGTGTAGCAATTTTCAAGCCAAATCAATTTTTCAAGCTGAAGTTCTAGAAATGTTGATTGGGGGCACTTTTAGTCTGAAGAAACAACTGCTTTTCATAATATGCACGTCTGATTTCAGTGACAGTGCTCACTTTTTGCTCGTGGTCTTTGGTTCCAGAAGAGAACCTGACAGAGCTGCCCCTATTTTCTGTTTGACTGCCACTGCTGCTTTTGGGAAGTGCACATTTTCTGGCAAGTTTTCCCTAGACAAGCATTTAAATCAACACTGGCAGATGTCTCAAACAAAACCTGCTAACAAAACATCTCCCATGTAGTGGATTATCAACAGCATGCTCTCCTCACTCGGTAGCGCTGATGCTAAAAAACAATATTCAAAGCATGTCGTGTCACTGAATGTCAGACCTGGCCTCTCGTTCCTCCTCTGCCCTGGCCCACCTCAGAACACCTCCTTGAAAGGTTTTGCAGCTGTTTTGACTACTGGCAGCTCAGAGATAAAAATACAGCTACACCAGAACTCATGCAAAATAAAAGCATATTTTTGATGAAGACGGTTTAGCCCTATCAAGTGCTTTCATACTAATTCAAATTAAAACAAGGTATCTTGGGAGGAAAAAAAGAGTATCAGCCAGGGAAGCTTCACAGCAGTAGGTCAATTAATACTACCGCCTTTTTTTCTAAGAGGGTTTAGATTAATGAAGATGCAGAAGAGAAATTCAGCCAACTGTCAGCTGGGACTGGCATTGCCAGACGTACTCGGAGGACATCTCCAGGCAGAGTCCAACTTCGCCTGTCAGATCCAGAAAGGCTTTCTCTGAAAAATGAGAGCAGCCCGAGAACTGCAGCTCCTTTGGAGAGCACCCATGTACTTACACCAGGCGCTCCCTGGGCTGCAGTATTGACACCGATCCGCTGGTCAGGGACTGGGCGTTACTGCCGGCTCCAGGGACGGGCTGTCTTCTGTCCTACACCTTCATAGGCAGCAGGGACAAAGAGCCAGTGCTAGAGCCTACACACGCACGGGTAAGGTACACATTCAGGGTAGAACAAAAACCACTGCCAGCCGGCCAACGAAATACAGACTGGTCCTGGGTGACTATAGGCAACATTCAGGTGGAAACACGGCATGTCTGTATGTATTTGTCCCACTTTCAGGGCCAACACAGTTAAGTTTTTAAACATCTGTTATTAAATATTTCAGAAGATAAAAAATGGCCAGGGCAAAGCCCCCTTCTGTGTCTTTGTGTTGCAACAGTGTCTATGGAGAGGTCCTGACCAACAGAAGTCATTGCACTCCACAAGGAGCAAAGAGGTATCAGAAAGGGGGTGCTTGTCAGAGAACTGACAGTTAATTCAATGTGACTGGGGATGTGATGATCCTAAAAGTCAAAGTAAGTCTCACCAGTATCAACCACCAGAGGAGGGCAGATGTAAGGTGACAGGCTCTCGCACAGATCTTTCTCTGTGGGGGAAGGATGCTGGAGTGACGAGGAACGATGCGTGAGCAGGAGGGAGAATGTTATCTGTGTGAATGCACAGGCAGAGCCACGGGTCAGGGACCTCAGGTGAGAAGAATGTGCAGAGTACAATGACTGCAAAGACACGAAAACAAGGCCAAAGTCCAAGACAAAGCTCAGGCCATCTACGTACACAGGCCACTGTCTAAACACACTGCCATTGCAACCAAGGTGAAAGAAAAGTTCTCTTAGCAAATCTTTGGGGGATTTTTATGTACAGGACAGACACACAGGAACAGGTAATAAATCACATATCTAGTAACAGTTCTAAATATTGCTTGCCACTCAAGAGCACGGATGAAATATGTATTTTTCTAAAAATATGGCATTGACTGAAGCCACCTAGACAACTGCCCGGTTGTCTGCTGACCTGCTGTAGCTCTGGTGAGCCAGGAGCACAGCCGGCTCCAGCACTGCATCCCCTGCAGAAACAACACCTCCTGCTCTCCAACACCTCTGCAAAGTCATCACTGGGAACCTCCTAAGCTTGAACATAACCTGAACTTAAAGATTTATTAACAGCTTTAAGTGATTTGCCCAAGATAACAAGTGATCCCTGTGGCTGAACAGGAAAACCAAATGTGAGCTTGTACACCTCGAGCTCTAGCACATCCCTTCTGCCCTCCGTCACCTCCCGCCGGGCAGCTCTGCTCCTCCTGCGGGTACCCCAGAGCCTGCAGAGCTGCAGGTGTTCAAAACCACAGCAGGCTTCACGGCGGCAAACCTGCCAGGGATAATTACTTCATTACAAACAGAGTTTCATTTGATTTGAGATTGCGGATTGGAACATGATCTGTGTATTTTATTGTGCTTTTTTTTCTTCTTTTTTTTTTGGTATGAGTTCTCTATGCATGATGTGTAAACACAGTATAGTTTGCAAATTCCTTAAACAATTGTGTAGATTGTGTCTTTCCAACAGTAAACATCATTCAGTCTGATACCACTTGTTTCTCTCAACAGCAGTTTATATACTTTGAGAGAAAGGATTTCAAGAGGAAACTTTTCAGTAACTGAAGGTAAACTGTAAGCTTCCATCTGCGGCTATGAATCCCACCACGTAAACCCCTCCAAACTAAATAAAGCTTCAAAATAGGCATCCAGCAGAAGCACGCTGCACATTCAGATGGGCACGCTAGAAGCAACAAGTCTAGTTCACAATCTGCGCCCAAATTCACACCCGAGAGAAGCTTTCTCCGAGCACACAGCCCTGTAATTCACTAGTCATCTCTCCCCTTTGGGCTGCAACAAGACAAATCCACAAGAACCATTCAGAGATGATGCCAAGTGTGGCACATCGTCCCTTTTGGTAAACTTCACATTACCTGACGTGCAGCTGCTCACTGCAACACCCCAACTGCTCACTGCAACACCCTGATTGCTCCTGCTGAGGTCAGCCAATGACACAGTGCAGAGAGTCTGTGCTGCCAGAGGATGGACAGAGGGAAAGGGGAGCTTGGCAAAGACGACACCAAGTGATAACCTGCTGATATGAGAAATCCCAAGGCTGCAAGAGAGTGATGGAGATGCTGGACCTCACAGTGAGGCTGCGGACCAGCCCTGCCCTGCAGATGGAGAGCGGGTCAGACCCTCAGGAAGGACTCACGGCCTCGCCGGGGTCCTGAGCCAGCAACGAGACCCAGCCGTCCAAACCCTCCTCCATTTACAGCTGAAGGCAGCCATCTTGCTGGAAATTAATCTCTTCTCTCACTCCCCCTCGGCCAGGAATTCCGGTATAAGCACCTTTTAAACCTACAGTTTTTACTTTTTTATTTTAAAGAATTTAGCATTTGATGAAATACTATGCTGTGTAAACAAAAGAATTATCCCTAGCTATTAAACATAAAGCCCCTTGTTTTGTTAAAGGAATACCAAAGCCAAGTACAAAGTCCCTAGATACGCCTGCAGGATATTCAAAGCGATTAACCCCTCCGTCAGACTCCCCTGACCTCCAAAACCCACCAGCCATGTTTTCTGCAAGCCTTTCTTCAGATGTTCTGGCAACACTTCTCACCTGCAGGAGCGGAGCTCCGTGCCTGTGGACACATGTGGGTTAGAAGGTAGGATAATAAATTGCCCTTTAGCCTTGGAGAAGTCATATCACTTATGCCAGTGCTACCCACCTGCTGGCGTTAGCAATGCTGACCACATCTATTTTAAAAAGAGCCTTTTTGAGACCATTTAGAGCAAACCCTGGCTGCAGTTCCCAGACCAGCTCCCAACGCAGCCATTCTGAAATGTTGCATATAAAAGGGATTATTCAGGAAACCCAAAAGGGCCCTCAGAAACTGAGCATAAAGACCCCAAATGCTTCCCTAAACACAAATACTGCAGAGCACATAAGACAGAAATCCTGGACCTTCCCTCCAGAGAAAGAATTGCTGAAAACGGTGTAAACTGCACTTCTGATCAACAAAATGCTTAGGTGCATACTGCTCCAAAGTGTAAGACAGCAATGTCTTCAGGCTAAGGAAACCTACGGATTCTAAACCTCAAATCTTGGCAGATAAGAGGATAAGGGGACCACACCCTCAGACAATATAAATCAGCGTCACTTCTGGGCAACAACTTCCAGATTTAAATATATCTGCAGATTTTAACCTGATGTCCTGATACGCGGCAGAGAGAAATGTGTGCACAACCTGAACTCTAGGACTGTGCCTGTGGTCACCCTGACTGGAGATCGTCCTCGGAAGCCATCGGTGACATCCAGCCGGAGCACCCAAGGGCCATGGCCATCACTGGCCATGAAGGGGCCGCTATGCCCGTGCTAGGGATTAATGTATGCTGGTCATCAGGTAACACAGCTCCCAGCTGGGCTTTGGGGCAGCCCCAAAGAAACACAGGACCAAAATGAATTCTTCCCTCCAGCAAAACCTGCAGTAACTTCACTGAGAGCTCAGCCTGAGCTCAGGAATTCAAAACCTGTCCCACAGAGCGGAAACAGTCACCTGTACCTTGCAGGTACCTGCTGAACAAATTTTTCCGTTAATGAACTCTCTGCTCTTTACTTGGTGGCCACGAAACCCTCCGAGGCTTTGCTTATGCCTATTAAACTTGTGACATTCAACAAGTCCTAAATAAACAAATAAAACCAATTTGTGATATTCAACAATTCCTAAATACATAAATAAATGAACAAACCCAAATGCTACATCACAAGAGTGATGCAGAACCAGGAAGACACACAGGCAACAAGGAAAAGTACTGACACATACGCCCTGTGATCACCCTGCAAGAAGTGGCCAGAGTTTGAGTTTCCATCTCTGGGCTGGACTTTCTGCAGGTATTTAATAAGAAGTCCAAACAAGCTGATACTGTCACTTAGCTACAGACGTGTTAAGGTGCCAGAGGCCATTTCCAGCCCTTGACAGCAGGTGCCTGAGGAAACTCATACCCTTCCTTTGAAGGAGCATTACTTAGAATGGTTTCATCCCACAGAGACATCACCAGAAATTTGTTTGTCTCAGAGGAACTAAGACATACCTGAAGTAAGGACCTTCCCCTTGTAGCTACCGTGTGTTCTTCTGCTAGACTGCACCTATAGACAATAATGTACAGGTCTGAGAATGTGTTTACAAGAACCTCTTAATGTCTACACAGTGCATCTGACCTGGTTGAAGGCTGGAATTTTGAGACTTCTTCCATAATAGTCGCGTGCAGGAGGTGCAATTTCATATTTTGGCAATATATCCTGCCTAGTACAAATGTCTGGTCTCCATGAGAACAATGTAGGAAAAAAAAGAAAGTTTGGCTCCTAAATCAGACTTCAGCTCAGCAGTAGTCAAATCATGTAAGCCCCAAAAGGCTCCACAGCCAAGACCGTGGAAATCTGGCTTTTGTGTCTGCTCAGACTTCTAAATTAAAGAATGTATTTGCAGAGCAGCCATGGTGGGATTACACAAGGAGGGGTTTTCACCCAAATAGTAACAGTTCCTCAAGAAGAAGGAGAAAAAAAAGTTTAAAAACTAAAAATGGGAGAGGGACCTGTAGGCAAGATGTTAAGAATGATATGGAAAACATATTTCTGAAATAACACATTTCTTATCATTCCAGGCAGCTGAGAACAACTTCCAAGGAAGACATTTTCCTGTCTAGTGGCCACATGGAAATGAGAGCAACCAAACGATAACTGTTAAAGAGCTGAAGCTTGTGCACTTGCTATTCACCACTTCTATCTTACAATATCAATTAAATACCACTCTCATTTTGCAAAGAATAATTTACTTTCCCAGCAGCAAGCAGAAACTGGCAACTACACTGTACACCTGTTATTATGCATTACAATGAAATTAAAATATTTAAAGAATTTGGCAAGTCTATACTGCTAAAACTATGCTGGTAGTTGTGACTGTGAACAGTGTAGATGAACGCTGTTCCTGCTTGCTAGAAAAATATTGCTGCACCAAAAACTACTGGTGGCCAGCAGCTGGCCTTTCAAGATAAGTATCAAAAACATGCACTTTGTGACTTTTGGTCAGGCGGCACGGGTGCCGGGGCTCTTGTTATTCAGCACAAGCAGCGGGGAAAGAGCCGAAAAATACCCCCCTCGCAAGCCACGTGCGCTGACCTCAATGGGTGAAGTGCAGAGCACTATTTATTCAGGTGCAATAATACAAATCTTTGTGGGTTGTTCCGCAATGATAAAACAAAGAGGATTCCAAAGAATGCGCTCCATGTGTGACTTCCCCAGCTCCACTGTAAGCACACCGTATTTGCAATATCAAGTGACAGCCAGAAGCAAAATTATTGTCGTTTGGGGCCGCCGAGCACAGAACTTGAGCAGCTTTTCAAAATGGAAAAGTTTTATGGTGCTGTAGAGTATAACTGGGATGTGGGGAATAACACAGAGACCCGAAGGAGATAGGCTTTTTTCTCCCACAAGTACTTATTTCAGCTGTCCTAGCCTTTTCATGTGAAAATAAACAGGACAAGCCGGTAATAAAAGGCAATTTATGTGTACTTTTGTCTCCAGGAGCTAGATGCCCAATTAGAGCACAGGGAACTGTGTGCATCCAAGCACAGTCAGTGACCCTAGCTTTGTGTCATTAATTATACTTTTGTTTAAGATCAGAGAATTTATGCTCAACATGAAACATCACAAGCATATGTGGGAGTTAAGTTTCTGCAAATTACTAGAATTCTATTTCCCATCATGAAGAAACGAAGTGAGTGCAGACACCTCAGCACCAGTAATACTCTGCGTCTGAAAATCAGTCTACACACCAGCTTAATGCACAGAGGCTTCACCATATACACACACCTAATGCCACCTATACGTAATCAATCATTCCTGCGTTTATGACCAAATGAGTGCAGCTTACAGTGTTGTTAGGTTATTTTAACCTCATCCATATGTTGAGCAACATCGTTGGCCCAGGGTTCTGAAAAGAAAATATCTTAAGGACCTGTGGTTGTCAAACAACACAGTAGCTGTTTCATAAAGAACACATAAACTGTATCCACGATTGTTCCAAGAAACAGCCCAAGCCAGGTGCTGAAGGGAACCTGTGTAACTCTCAGAAAAAGGAGATATGAACTGAATAAACAAGGTATGTCAGAGGTATACAGTCAAGGACACTAACTCAGAGCTTATCAGCGTTTCTGCAATGCCTGGACTCTTCTACTGCCACAGCTATGCATCTGAAGCCACCCAAGATTATATTGGCAGTAAGTATTATCACTGCTGTTTCCTGACCCAGATGGTTTTGGATGCCACCTGGCAGATTAGCACTTTTCCCAAAGATTCAGTTAATGGTAACTCCAATGTGCTGCTGGCAACACCCGACTCCTGCAGGTGACAGCTTTTCCCCAGGTGATTCTGTCTACTTTCCATTCTCCTTCTGACTCTTCCTCTGAAGGACACTTGTCCCCAGGCAGTGCTGGTGCACATCTCTGCCTCAGTGGGTGTCTTAGACCTCCTTGCCAATACTTGTTGCCCACTTTTAACACCTTTACACACAAGACCCTACATAAGATTCTCAGCCCCAATAAAAACCTCTAAGATGAGCAGGAAAGACTCTTTGTCAACCTAAGACATTCATTACTTGTGGAGACATTCACTACTTACAGAGAGAAAAAGGAGAATTTCATGTTTCATGCTCCATTTCTCTTCTGGATGCGCACACATGTCCTAACCTAGAGGTCACTTCACTCATTCCTTCCGTCCAATCACACAAAGCAAGAGAAATATCTGAATCTCAACTATGAGTATCTGATTCTTTCCAATCCTGCTAAGAATAGGATGGAGAGACATCCTTACATGAAGAAAAGATCAGAAGAGCATTTCTTCCAAGTGAAAAGGGAAAGTTGAACTGGGAGTCTTTTTTGCTTCATTTAAAGGGTTAGAAGCAAATGTCTGTGATCCTCAAACACCTGAGGATCAAAAGAGGAACAAGAGATGAGCTATTTTCTGCCATCAACCTCTCTTTCAGCAGCAGGAGGAACTCAGGCATCCCAAGCTAGCTGTTACTCAGCAGACTCCTCAAGACTGTGCACACATATTTATCCATTTTCAGCTGTAATCAATACCAGGTAACTGTCCGCCCTCCTCCTGCCCTCCGAGAACAGCCTTGTCCTTTACACCACATCTTTTCCAGCTGTGTGCCTGACAGATGGTGGAGAAAGATCCAGCCGAGAGGGGAGTCTCCTTTTTCTTCTCTTCAGGAAAAGAGGCTGTTCCACCTCTGGCTTTACTTCCTACAACTGAAGGTGAACAGGAACCAAAAGAAGAGCTGATCCTGTGGTTCCCTCTGCATCCTCCTCTACTAAGCACTGCGACAAACTCAGCTCCCGCGTGAGCGAGTACGATTCATCGCAAGCAAGGCAAAGGTGGGGTAGGACGCTACCCCTGTTTGGGTAATGGATCAGTGTTTTGGAACTGAACAAGATCTGGAAAGAGGAAATAAAAGATGTTTTCTTAAACTTTTTTGTTGTTGCCTTACAGGGACTGAGTTTTCAAACATGGGAAATCTGCAACACAGAAAATTGCTTCTGAGGCCTGTGGAGCCATTTGGCCCACTGGAGTTTACCAATAACGCCAACGGGCAGCTGAGAGGACAGAGCCACCAGCCAGACCCAGCAGAACACAACACCCTGACCCCTCAGCTTTTGGCCAACATCTGCTTTTCTAGAAATGCTACAGAGTAAGCTAATAAGCTATGCATACCTTCCTTCTGCTATATATTTACCCCAGACATTTCAACTCACTTTTGCAGATCTCCTTTTTTCTGTTTTCTTTTTTTCTTTTATGGAGGTCCAGTTTTTTCATTTTTTCTTTCCAAACTCTGCTGGAGTTGTCTCCACAGAAAATACAACAGAAAGCTGTTCTCCCTACAAATTTGTTACAAGTTTGAGCTGTGAGGACATAAATACATACAATCCCTTAATGTTATCTTTTTCATTAGCTCTTTGCCATGAACTTCAGCAAAAATAAAATTAATATCAATTGAAGTGTGGTGGGGGTTGGGTTTTTTTCTTGTGGTTTTGGGGGTTTCTTTCCCTCAAAAATTCCAAAGGAAATGAAAGAGACAGCAATTAATGTAAACTCTCAGAGTCGAATGCTTTTTCTTGGGTAACTTGTTAAGTAGGGATCAGGGGATCAGATTGGGATCACTACATTTAATTCAAAAAACACTACTGCAACAGACATATAATGTTATTTAAATTGTCATTCCTTTGAGTAGCCACCTGAGGAGATAGCTATAGGCCCACTATATAGGCACGCCTGCAAATTTGAATGACCTTTGATGCCAGCACCTGGGAATAGAGGATCAGTGTCGTTTATGCGTGGAGACAATACAGAGACAAGCCACCTGGTTCCAGTTTCACCCCGTGCTGATTTACCACTTAACGAAGCTATCCCAGTAGCTCACGTGGAAAAGGACTGGGCTGCTTCTGATTTCTGCAATCACTGCACTTAATTGTGGAGAGCTGTAGAAGGTTTTCACATAGATGGGGCTGCCCCATCCTTAAATTTAAAAACAAATGCCAGATACAAAATATCTGCCACATTTTCATAACATGTACTCATATTTTGGCAATAGTTCTAAGTTCTCTTACAAACAGCTTGCACATCCTAGAGGCATCTCGGTGATTTGTACGTTTGAGGAGAGCTGTTGTTGGCGAAGAGCAGGTGCTGGTCCCTGGCTCCGCAGGTCTCCTGCTGCCTTAAGCAGAGGGTTTGACCACCACACTCCCCAGCTGTCAGCCAGGGACTCAGGAGCTTGCCTGGGACTCGGGTAAAGCCCAACAGATTTCAAGGTAAGAATAGATTAAATAAAAGAAAAGCAGCATTATTAACTAGAGGAATGTTGAACACAGCTATTTCTTGAACAGGGTCCTGAACATGCGGTCCTGAACTATGTGAAAATCAGGTCAAGTTGCCATCCTAAAGAAAAAAAGTAAAAGAAACACTGGTATAAAATCTGTGTAAAAATACACATAAAAGACGTTTTCCTGTTTGTCTAGGTGAATCTGCCTTTTGCTTCTCAGCAACAGATCTACCGCATTTCTGAGCAGAGGTGTGAGTTCAGGCACATCCATCTCTCCTAATGAGAAAGAAAACTGCAGAGACATCAGACGCAGCAGGACACCGTGGTCCTGTTTTTGAGATGGAGCTTGTTGAAAAGCTGTCAGATGAACTGGGTGTTCATTTGTCAAAACCGGGAGCCACAGCACTAGGAAGAGATGTTCCCAGTTGGAAGCTTTCAAGCTTTCTCCTATCTCATATTCTTGCCGGCTGCCAGAAGTAAGTGCATTTGAAGAAAAGCCCAGAGGATCCCTCTGCTCATATCCAGTATCAGGAATTTGTCAAAGAATCAGCGTTTCTCTTCCATTGGGAAGCTTTCTAACTTTACTTACTCCGCTATCAGTTTAGACCATGAACACCAGCATGGGTGGGCAACACCAACATGAGGCTTGAGGCAGCATTCTGTGACAAGTGATCCTGAGGTGTTCCTCAGGCACAATGAAGGTTTGGAAAATTATACCTATGCTGTTCCTGCTGGAGTCTGAATTAAGCCACCAAATTCAGTCCTTGTCCAATAGATGAAAACAAGAAAACAGAGGTAACAGGAAAAGAAGAAAAAGAGGCCCAAACTCCAATTCTATAGCAGTCACAAAACCCAAGAGAAACCAGATTGAAACATAACCCTCTCTTTCATTTAGACTGAAGGGTCACACTATGTGAAATATGTTCATTATCAAATCATTGTTCAGACACCAAATACGTATACGCACCTGAGAGCATTCATCAGGATACACTCTGATAAAAAAGCCCACAACAAAGTAGGTTTGGAAAGAGAAGAAACTGTGTACATCTCCCTGTGTAAACCATACTGACACTGGGAAAAGAGGACTAGAGTTGTTTGATATGAATCCAAGATACAGACATTTTAATAATGGTGAAAGTTTACCTGACCCACTATGTAGGCATTTAGACTTTTATTTCCTTCAACTCTAGTGTGTTTAGGAGGAAAATTATGTAGATCAAGAAAGCGACAGAGCTAGCAGAATTGAAAGAGTGGATACTATAGCTTCATAGCACCGTTGGCCCATGTGGAACGTGCTTTTTCTACATCTGGATATATGAGGCGAGGTAAATCAAAAAGCTAAAATACCTTCCCATTGATGGTTTGAATAAGCACAACTAAAGTTGAGCTGAACACATATTCTATCTTCATTAAGTTCATTGGTCTGTGTATAAGTTACCAATTACAGTAAATTAAAAGCACTTGCATTACCAGCTCTCACCTCATCATTCAGCTTTAGTTCTTTCAATAATCACACTGAGCACGTTTGACAGAAATAATACTAGAGATTCCACCCTGTTTAGTATACCTCCTTTTGCCTAGGGAAATGACATCTTCTATAAAGTGGATCTTCTTCACGGAAAGAAAACAAAAAGGGCAAACTACCTTTAGCAGAATAACCTTAACTACTGCCCTTAGCCTTCTCCTTGCAATTTCAGGCAACTTGGCAGGAGGTTTGATTCCGAGGAACTACAGAAGAATACAACTTACGTTCCAGGCTCCTTGTTTCACATTTACCTGCTGGTGACTGACACCTCCCTGGGAAGTGGCTAAGAAACTCCTCTCGGTTAAAATATTAACTGGGATTTCAATGCTTCTTTTGCCTATTCTTATGCAAAAAAAAGTATCCTCAGCACCAATTCCGCGCGAATGAGGATTTCTGGTCCTGACAGAACACCAAAGTGACCCTCTGCGGAGAGAGGAGGGCACAGCCTGGTGCCAGCTGACGGCAATTCTGTTGCTATTAGGGGAGAGATGTGTAGCACACGAAGGGAAGCACACAAGGCAAGAGGAGGACTAACAGGCAGGAAAGCAGAATGGTTTCTCACTCGATAGCTACAGTATCACCATAACCACAGAAGCTATCTCTGCCTTTAATATATTTAAAAAAAAAAAAAAAAGAAAAGAGAGAGGTTGCAGTGGAACACAACACACGCAGCTCACAGCCCGAACGGGACAACCAGGAAATGAAAGGCTTGAACACAGGTGTGCTGTTGGATCGGCCACAAATTATTGTCTGCGATCCCAAACCCGGAGAGGCAGCGGAGACACCCACGAGTGACTCAGAGCTCACACAGACAACAAACCAACGTCTACAAGGTAAAAAGCAGCTTGAACCAGAGACAGGCGAAGTGCATTCAGGTAAGTGAAACATGTCAAAAGCTGGCACGTGAATATGGTAGCAACTTAATTTTAAAAAAAGAAATGTAGAAAGGTTTTCCCATCCTCACAACCACCAATATGGTAATTCACACTGCTGCATTAATTTTATATTCGAGATAACTATTTATTTCAGACAAAACACAAATGTGGCTTCCCTCTCCTCCGCTTTTTTTTTTTTCTCTCCTTTCAACTACTAGGTTCATTAATTCTGTATATAATACAGTGCCTTCAGATCTGCTCATATACATTTTAGGCTGAATTCCCCCAGTGCATATTTTAAAGAATACATTTTATTCTGGCTACCCATTTCTGCAAGCCTATTTTGTATTTCAGCATTTTAGCTCTAAGTTGATTGGTTTTATATTATCACAGCAAGGCTACTTCTATCTCCTGGTAAAACTGATTTCCATACTATACAGTAAAAATACAACTATTTTTAAGAAGTCCTTTCCGTATGTCTATGCTTTTGCTAACAACAGCTCAGTTCTAAACTATGTTAACTGATGTAACTCTGCTGATTTGGTCGATTCAGACCCATTTTGGAAAGCAACCTTGCTATTTTTAACGATTCCAAACCCCATAACCAACTCCTAAATGAGCACTGAAAAGGGATCAACGAAGTTTTGTGCAAGGATTAGTGTAGTTCTTGCCATTACACTATGCAACAACAGCACAGGAAGATCCCTGGAATGCACAATTATGAAGTGGGAGAAAAAGAAAAGACGAGGTCACACTCAAGAAAAGCAAAGCACACTGTTGATTTTGGTAAGTTAACATTCATTTAGAGTACAGAAACCTCTTAATGAGGTTTGAATTCACGAGTATGAAAAACCTCTTAAAACTTCATTAAGCCAAACTGTAACACTGTCCACCAGACTCCATGTGTGAAAACACTGCTCAGAACGGTCGTGTTGAAGTCTTGCTCCAGAACTTCTGTTGATACTCAGTCTGCAGGTTGAACGCTTGAATTCTCACATTGCACCAGGGAAGGACAGGATTGGCCAAACTGAACAAATCATAAACTTGATTCAAAACAAAAAAGCCAATCTGCATAATCTTGGTGGCCTCACAAGCCACCAGGAAGCATTTTCATGGTGAAGCCTGCTCACCTGGAACAATTGTTATCATGATGCCAGGCCTCACACCTTTAAAGATCCAATGTCTAAGGAACCCAAGTTCACCAGAGTTAATGGATCACTCACCGCCATCTGACGTTAAAGCATTGGTAGATCCTAGTGCAACACAGGAACTATAACCCTGAGTGTAGCATAACCTGAACATGTGGAAGTTGGGCTTCTCCCTTCTCCCATTATCTCAGCAAACCTGGAACACACTCCTGGACTGGCCACTCTTGCAGACCAAAAGCAACGTGCAGCTTTCTGATGCAGCCTTCTGTCTCTCACATGCAATAACTTGAAATACAGCAAATCATGCAAATAGTCAAGATTTCTTTCATGCTGTCTGAAGAGAAGAACAAGGGAGGAAAGAGAAAACTCTCTATATATGTATATTAAAAATTCCTGAATCAGGCACTATGATAGTGCTATTTATAAAGGTTCTACATTTCAGATGGGGTAGCTCTCTCCTTATAATTAAGTTAGAAGTACACAAAAGGAAAATGGATAACACAGCATCACCTACCCTGCACTACCCCCCCGGCTGATGCCTATACCACACCACAGCCCAGCACTGATGGAGCTGCTCCGGTGTCACCAGGGGGGACAGGGCCTGCAAGAGCAGCGGGGCCAGGGCTGCCTCAGTCCCCACATGGGCACTTGGGGCAAGAGCCTCTTGTCACCTCACACCCCTCACCTCCACGCAGAGACACACAAGACGCCACTGACTCAAGGAGGAGCAAGATCTGGTGCAGCCAAACAACCTGCTGCTACTTTAGTTCCAGTACCAATTCAAACCTCTCCCAGAAACGTCTTCTCAAATGAAATGGTATCAAAAGGATTTCTGACTGGTGGAGGAAATAGAGATATATTTTTTTTTAGCAAAACTGAAGTATAGCATTCAAGCAATATAACACATGGCTGCCTAAATACTTCAGTAAATAAAGAATAATCTAAGGCTAGCCTCCTTCCAGACCCCCAGAAATGCAACGCCATCATTCCGCTGTGGTGTAACAAACTTTGGCTTTGGCCTCATGTACATATGGTTCCAATTAGCACCTGCATACCTCGGTTATTAAATAAAAAACAGCTCTCTCGACATGACCTGTAGAGTCCTTGTATACAAGAACTTATCCAACAGCATTATGTCTTCCCTTATCAGATGTGTGTGGTATGACATAACGAATGTAGCGCTGCAGCGCCATTGGCACCAGTTCAATTCCCAAGCACTGGGTCACATTTCCCATCACGTTGCTCTAAAGCGGACACTACAGGCTTGGTGGCTAATAGATGGAGCCCTGGAATTTTACCTCAGATCCTACAAATTTAACCTAAGTCTGATGAACTAAATTCAGCCTCTGGGGAAGAATGCATCTGTCAAAACCACCGCTCACAGCATATGGCTGAATCAAGAGGTATGCACCAGCAATTTTTGTCTTGATTTGTTGCACATAAGTTAAGGTGTCTGCTATGCAAGCAGGATTTCAAATGAGAAGTTGCTGCTCTAGATATTTTTCCAAAACAGCGCTTGGGGATTTGGATTGTGGAAAACAAATTGTTTTATTATTAAAGCACATATCTTGGTGTTAAAGAGACCTAGTTTCTATTTCTGACTCTCGCAAGTGTACCACATGAGCCAACACAATTGCTTTCCTGCCTCTAGATCTCATCCTTAACTAGCATACTGCTGCTCATGAAAACAGAGGACTTGCACCAACTGAGGATAAAACTATGGATTTCCTACTGCTCTTGTATACAAACAACACTTGGCTTAATTACGTGCAGCCATATTCTCTCACAGATTCAAGAACTTGGGAACTTCTTCAGGTGATGTCCCTGTCCCCAGCGTCCTGAGACTCCAGTGCTGCCTCTGGGCGCTGCACAGTGCAAGCCTTCTGCAGTCCTTCAAGTATCAGTTGAAAACTAATTACCCCATAGAAAATGACCTTCACTGAAAACAGGCCTTACTAAAGGGGACAAAAATGGAGGGGGGAGGGACGGAATATATATCTGGCTATTTTTTGTTCAACATAGCAGAAACTCTTAGGGCAATAATGTACAGGATCACAACGTAGTATATATTTATACATTTAGTTACCTACTAAAGCATTCTTATTTAGTCCTGTCAAAAATTGTTCGTTTTCATGTATTTCTCCAATCTTTCAATACGCTGCTGTAGGCTACTGCCTGACAGACCTCCCTAAAGACCAACTCTATTTCTCAAAAAGAGAGCTGTGAAAGGACGTTTCTAGCACAGAGACACCTCCTCACATTCTGAGGACCTTGCAGCGACTGCCCCAAGCAGAAGGTAACCGAGCAGATTAAAAGGAACTATGTTGTAATGACTATCTACTGGTTGGGTTATGTCTCCAGCTGACACAAACTGGACTTGAGGCCCTTGCTGAGCTGTGAACTCACCTCCACTCAGATCTGAACTTACTTCCTGCCTCCACGCAGGCTCGAGTTATCAAAATTGACCTAACAAAAACTCTGGATCTAGTTTTCATGTATTTCATGAGGCTGATGTTCTGGTCTAAACCACTGTTAAGCAACACCAAATTGAACTGGTTCAGCATTTAATTCACAGGGATCAATTTCCTCAGATACTGCTCAGACTGACACTTAACTGCAATTCTGAATAACAATAACTTTTTTTTTCCTACTTACTGTAGTCTACGGCAAACAGCTCTTTAAAATATGCCTCAAGAGTTCCTGAGCAGTAATCATTCTCAAAAGGTCAGTCAGTGTCAAACCAAAACATTAATTTGTTCTGCACTTGGTCAAAGACTGCACAAAAGAAAACTTTTCAAGTGCAAACACCAAGACATCCAAGAAGATTAGATTAAATGTCTCCCTTTTCATCTCAGCTGAACACTGGCCAGTAAATACTCTAAATGGTGTTAGACAACTTAGTGCAGCTGTTTGTTAGAGCGGACAAGAGGAAATCATTAAAGATAGAAACTTCCAGCCACTTGACTTCCACACCAAAATAGAAGAAGCAAGCAGACACGTCCGTGACCCAATTTACACGCTCACAAGCAAATTGCCAAGCATGGCCTTGCCTTATAACGCAAACGAGTATTTCTCTACAATGTAATTGAGAGCTTTCCAGTTCTGTTCTCCTGGGCTCCCATGCTTACAAATCCAGTAGCTGGAATTTACATAATTGCAATTTCACTTTGCAAATATTGTTGGGCCCTTTTTATGCCTGATTTTCTCAACAGCTGCTTCTTAAAGTCTTTACTAATTATTTCAAACATTTAACGGAAAAACGCAAACCATACTTGATACAATTATTACACAAAAAAGAGGAAAAATTCTCATGGTTTGGAAGATGAGGGGACTAAAGGGTTTTGTGTTGGGTTTTTACCCCCCTTTCGTTCTCCTTTGCTCTTTAAGAACAGCACATGCAAAACATTTGTGAAGCCAACACAGCTGCAGGGCCCGTTCACCAGACCAGGACTGTCTACTCAGTATCCTTTCTAGCTTTTTATAGATACAACTTAAAAACACCATGAAATTTATTTCCTGTAATAATGATCCCCAAATATTTTCTTTAAAAGTCAATGTTTCAGCAAAACTCTCCCAAGAATGTGGAGTTATGCATTTACATTGTGTTAACGTAGCCTTTCCCTCCCCGTTTCCTTCATTGTTCCCTCTTCAGATGCTTTTTGGTGTTTTATTTTACCTGCCTCGGTCTCCATGGTCTGTGAGTCCTGGCTGGCACTAACGTCTCCGTGTGTACCTTACTGAGACCTGGCACACCCCACACCAGAGAGAGGGCACAATCCAGTATACAGAACACATATGGACTCTCTTCCTAAATTTTTCTTTCCTACTGTAAATTCCTGGGCAGATAACTTTATAGCTCATTTTCCTCTTCTTTAGTTGCTTCAGGCTGCTCCTGGTCTCCACCTCTGCCTTTTCAGTGCCTAGTCTAGCCTCAGGAAGGACCTCCAGAAGCTGTTATAAAATAAATATTATTATTTTAAGCTAATAAGTATAAGATCTCCTGGCCTGCATACACAATCCATTCCAACACACTGATTTTTGATAATTTCCTCACACAGCGCTTGTTCTTTTAACAATTATACAGGCTTCCCTCCATAACAGCAACAGACACGACCAATATATGCCGATACACACCAGACTCCAGGCTCTGCCATTCACAAGACCCTCTGACGTTACTTGTGCCACTGGAAAGCTGGCACAGAGAACAGCCAAGGATGTTGCTCAGTGTCTGGTTCCAGAAGCCAGAGGCAGCTTGGGAACTCTGTCAGGGTCAAACAGCAGGGATGGCTCCTGTATCACCTTCCCTTGGTCACACCAGCACAGCAGCTCCCAGTTTGTTACAGGGCAAAGCGGGTAACGAAATCCCACAAAACAGCGGAACAGATTGCATGTCTGAAAGCTTACTTGCTTATCCTAAGTACTTCACTCAGTCTAATGAGTGACACCGCATCTCACCACATTTAGATCCTTACCCCACTGTGGCTACAACAACGTAAGAAAACAATACAAAAATGCTCCCTCCCATGCAAAGCCCAGATAATAACAACTGTTCCTGGACAACTCTTTTCAACCTCAGAGTTGGACAGTGCAAGCGCTGAAAGTGTACGCGTGAACCCAACGTGGACGGAAAGGAGCTCCCATTCCTGAGACCAGAGTGCATGTCCAGGTAAGGATGCAAGGAAGAAACATATGCTGGCAGAAACTAATGTCAGTTCCGGCATTTTTCCCTTCTCGGAGGACTTTGCCCTCCCACAGTGGGAGCATCCTTCTAAAATGCAGTTTTCTATTGCTTTTTCAGATAGCAAAGCTCTGGTTCAACAGCTGTTGTATAATACAGTTCTACATAGAAGAAAATGCCCACGTCCTTGGGGCTGCACCCTACTAGACCCTACACCAGCAGCTGGCACATCAGGCACAAGATACACAGCACAGACTGTGAGCAGTTCAGAGGGTGTTGGTTTTGTTGTCCCAAATATTCTACATTCTTAAAGTACATCATTTTTGCATCAGAGGCAGATCATTATTTGTATTTTGCTTATACCTAAGCAGTTGGCTAATGTACAAACAGAAAGAAAAAACAGGGAATCACGAAGCATTCACAGCACATCCTTAACAACAGAGAAGTAATGAGACACAACCACAACTAAAGAGCTAGGCATTATTCAGAAAATTGATGCAGGTTCAGTTGTAGGATATAAACTCTTTCTTCCACATTCTGTGCCCAAGAAACAATTCACAGACAGTTGAGGCTCATCTAAACAATTTAATTGCTTTAATTTTACATAGCCACCAAGTGACTGTAAAATCTTTCCCTACAAAGGTCACTTTGTGGCTTTACAATATCACTAATATACCTTTGCGATCCCAGGTAAGCCTAAGCTAGGGTTTGGGATTTATTTAATGAAAAAAATGGAAGGACGTCAAAGGTTTCATGTTACCCTCTCTTCACATTTGATCAAAATATTCGGGTTTGTTTTCCTAAAAAAGCATGTGGTCATCGTTCGCCCACATAGTCACCACCGAAGTTTGAGGCTCCACACCCTTGCAGGGAGAGACTATGACATTAGCACACTATCTGCCTTCTCAAATTCCTCCTCAACTGGGGCCATTTGGGATGTTTGCTGGAAAGGAGTAGGAAATAGTCATCTTCTACGGTGATTTACTTTACCCGCTGATATTTAGGATGTGCAGTAAAAAGCAATTTGTCATTTCACTGCCTGTTTTTCTATTCTTACCCCATTTAATTCCCATCTTAGACAATGGTTGCTATAAATTCACTCTGTAAATTTTGATGTGACAGTAATGTCTATTCCTGTGATACGTTAAAAAAAAAAAAAAAACCACGGCAATTTGTACAAATTATTTCAGAACTGGAATTTGAAAGCGTTCATCTAAGTACGTCAGCTTATTATTCTCCCTTCTATTGGCAGTTTCCAAGGACCCTCCTGGGAAAAGCCAGTCACTAAGCCTGAGATGTCAGAAATATTTGCTCAATGGAACAAGCAAGTCCTAGCACCCAAGACCACATTTTGATCCCTGATGTTTATGCTCCTGACCTGTGTTTTGATCCTGGAACCTCAGGTTGTTTATAGTTTCTTTTATGAGATGAATGGTCTTCAACCTTCTGCAACCCGGGAGACCTAAACGAGGTGGCGATTCCCACGGGCCATATACCTGAAGCGTGTTCACCCCACAGCAGCCCTAATTACTTGACTCAGCAGCGTTTCTGTGAAGAGCTTGACTTCAACCTGTGCTGGATGCTAGATTTACACACACTGGAGAGAAAAGAGGGGAACAGAACATGCAGGGCCAAGGAATAAGCACAATCTAATTCAAGGGACACAGCTTGATAATCTTTGATCAACACCCAAGTCAATACAGTTTACTTTGTCATATTTATATTTATATTACTATTCATATTTATAACTGCTAGGTTTCAGCTACGTTCAGAGCCAAAAGAAAGGGAATCAGCCATTATGATGAAAAATGAGCGACCCAAGAAGCATTATAAACAGATCTAATCTAATTTCATGTGTCAAGTAAAAGATAAAATTAGGTTTATTTTATTCCACCTTGTTTTGATTTGCAATCATATCATTTCACTACTGCCGATCGCTAAAAGCAAGAGTCCGTTCCCCAACATATTTACCATGTTTAGCGATTCCTGTTGTCAAACAAAACAGCACTAGTTACCAGGAAGCACAGAATTCGTTACGGAAATCCCCATTGAGCAAACTCAAGGGGAAAGCCCCCGGAGGGAGGCACCTGATGGTGAGTGTCAGCCCCATGGCTGGACTAAGCGCAGCGCTTTTCAAAGGCTAAGGCCGCAGCATTACTGCTGTTTATGTTTTCTGGTATCTTCTCCTTCCATCTCGTTCTCCACAGTAGACCTTGAGTAATTAACTGATGTGAGAGTAGAATAAGTCACAACTAGTTATCAATTTAAATTGAACACAGGTGGTCAGGAATAGTTACCGAGCACCGAAACCATGGTGGAAGTATTTCCAAGCTGACTAAATATCCCATCTGTATGAAGCATATCCAATCCTCTCTTTTTTCTTTTATTTCACAAATATTGCATGGGATGAAGGAATGTCAGAGCTGAACTCTCCAGTACAGATGTAGAACACATGTATTTGCATCAGTTTAAAGCAAGATTACAGACACTAGAAAGCAGTTGTGGTTTGGCACTAGAAATCTTCCATTTTAATTAACTTAAGGTCCAAATGATTTCTAGAAAGTCTTTTTTGCGTTGCAGGAGTAGGATTACTTCTATCGGGACAGGTTTACCACATTTGCACAGGGAAAAACTCTGAGAATTTAATTACTTCAACTCAACAAACTTCAGTGTAAGACAACAGAAGCAAGTTCAGCAAGTTCCATGGGTCATGCCAGCAATAATCTCAGAACTATGTGTGTGACTAAAGCCCACAAAACATGGCCCACCACATGCTGACCACCATCAGGTGCACTGCAAGGGGATCTTTCCAAACCTTCCAATTTTCCTGATTTCTCTCCTGTATATCTTGCGCATTTCTTCCTAGCTCAGCTCTAGAGGAATTGAGTCAAAGTGGGATCAATTCAGTTAATGAGCAACTGTTCCATTAAATCTCTCATCAGTCATTAGGAAAGGATTTTTACTCCAATCCTTGGACATCAAGCAGGGCTACTTGAGCACAGAAAGAAGAATTAGACTAATTCAATTTTTAGAGTTTTGAGACTGAATTCTAAAAGACTCGAAATGATTCATCCTTAAGATCAAATCCATGATTATGGTGCTGGAAACAAGACCACACAAAGCCCGGTTTACTTTTTCTTACCAGAACAGACTGTTGGCAACATTAAAATTAATAGCCGGGTTAGTCTGCTACTGAAATTTGTATTGCTTAAGCTTTGAATATTAAGAATGTAGAATAACTTCCATCTCATAAATATTGTATTTTTACTATATCCCTACTCTAAAGAATTTTCCCTGCATATTTACACTCCCACGGCACAATGATTAAACACAGGATTAAAAAGCTCAGTTTCTAGATAGGTGATATTTTGCTCCATCTTCAATTAGAAGGAAAAAAAAATAAACAGTGAAAGACTCAAGTAAGAGATACAGAACTACTCAATAGGTTAAAGTGCTAAAATGTGATCTGATTGATTGATTTCAAGATCAGTTGTCTCAGGATTTATTTTTTTTCAAACAACAAGCCTCAGAATGGAAAGAAAACAAACTGTTTTAATTTTATTCAAGATATTGTGCTGTGATTTTAGTTTTGAAGAAATCAAATTTAGCTTTGAAACTTTTAAGAAAATATTAAGTTTTGTAACGATAACACTGCAGAAGTAGCTACTTGAGAATTCCAAATCTGACACATTCACTCAGATTTTACATTTCAGAATAAACAAGACACCTTATTTTTGGTAATTGTTTTAAAAATATTATATACTGGGTTGGGTTTTTTTCCCTTTTCTAAGTGTATTTATCCATTCTGTGCTATATCAGAATTATCTTTATTGTAGCTACAGCTAATGCATTTCTTTCTTCAAAGCCCATGTAACTCCCAATAACTTGATGGATTAAGGTTAACAATACATGCAAGAAACATACTGACATGGGAAAGGCTAAAAAAAGACCAACCCAAAAGCTATTAGAAATTAAAGGCCTGGGTTTGGAAACACAAGAAACTGCTTCCAGAAAAGCTTTGGAAATCCATCAAAAATGCATCTTCCCCTGGAACTACACGTGATGGGTTACATTACCTGCTCCTTTTCCAGTAATGCAATGAGAAATGACAAAATCTGCCCAAGTAATAAATTTACTTTTTAAGGACTAAGAGAGCTTCTGAAGTTCTTGAATGCAGTTATACACTCAGCAGCCATTGAAAATCACCTGTTTTCCAGTATATTGTATCCACGAAACAGTGTAATTACTGACTATTCGCGTGTGCGATACCAGAGACCCCCGAGCAAGTTGTCATGGCATCGTCTCCCAGCCGGGACCTGACACCCGGAGGCCTTAACCAAGAAATGAAGCAGAAAGGACTGAAGGTGACCTCATGACTACCACGGCCAGATTACAGGTGCGCAAGCAATTACTGTTTGAACCAAAGCAAATGTACCTGAGCCCAAAGTGCTCTTTGGTCAGCCAAAGCCGTTGCCTTACTGATGGGCAGCTGCTCCCCTGTGAGCTAACAGGACTCCACGGGGGTGACACCAACTAAGGCTCTTCCTTCCTTCACGTGGTTCAAAATGTTAATAGAGTTTTATTTGATAGGAAGCACTGCTTCATCTTGTCCTTGTCTAGAACTATTTCTTCCTGAAGTTTAAAGAGAGCAAGTCTTTCACAGGGAAGTATGAATGAGTCTTGAGGGCAGGGTTAGCTGAGGACAAGATACCTTGTCCAAGCTATTCATGTGAAGACTGACAACATTTAGAAGTGCCTGAAACCCTGCTGAGGCTCTGCACAGGCAAACTGCAGGGGCGCCCTGCCGATCCGGTGTGCCGGAGCAAGCCGACAAGGTGAACACGCCAACAGACCCCACGGGAAGCGGTCCATGGCTCTCTGAAGGCAGCTGCAGTTCAACACAGCCTACCACGGCACCAGAAAGCACTCCTCCGAGTCACCTGGGCATAGGCAGCGGGTTCAAGAGGCAGGATGAGCGTAGCTCTCGGGCACATGTAAACAGTACAGGAGTAGGAAAAAACGGAAGAGTTTTGGGTGCATTTTAACTGCACATAAACAATCACTATTAAGTATTCCTAAAATCTTCAGTGAGAATGCTGCACTTTCAATACTATTGTCACAATACAGCAAAACATGCATACCATGCAAGCTGAAATAATACTGTGGCCTGCTATTTTGCTACTATGACATTTTCCATTCCATTAATTCCACTCAGTTATGCAAGCCTCATATGAAAAAACTCTCAAAGCCTGACCAAATCTGTACTATGAATTTGTAGGGAAAAAAATTATCTTAATGTGAACACATGAAATGACGCATGACAGTGGGCTAGAACACAGTGTTATCACTTATTAAATTCTATAGTCCCCCTTTTCCATTTTTTTTTTATAAGCAGACTAAGCTAAAAGATCACTCTTGACAAGATAAAGTGAATACTCTAAATACAACATGCAGTGCTGTCAGAGGATGCTAGACAACCTTTAGAAAAGTTTAATTATTTTTTTTTTAAACTGAGGTGTTACTGATGTTAGCAGCTCTTCCATAATCCACAGTAAAGCAGAGAATACACTAAGAGCGTGCAGTTCTGAACTTCTGAAAAACTTAATTTATGTCCAGTCTCCAGCCACAGAAAGATGCCATTGCAAGAGACAGGGATACTCCGGGTTCCTGATGGAAAGAACACAATGAATTTCTATCACATTAATGGAACAAATACAATCGCTGCAATTCCTGTAATGCTGTTTTTCATGCGCTGACCTGTCCCCTTCTCCCTGCTGATGGCTTTTCCACTCCCTGCACTAAGTGAACCTCAATGCAACCACGAACACTGTGGAGTGTTCCTGCCCCCTCTTGTCACAGCTCCATTACTACCACACGGCACCTCTATTTCCAAAGGCAGTTCTGCCTCTAACTGAGAGTCGATCCGGTTTTACCCTAGAATTCTTTTAACTGCCTGACCGTCTCATCTTTCTTAGGGATCCTTCTCTTCCTATTTTTAATGCTGATACCCCTTCTTTAGTTTTCAACTCATAATATTTCACGCAGCCTTTGTCTGCTGTTCCTGTGTGCTTTGAGTCAATGTGCAGTTCCCAGGAAAGAGAAGATGAGACTTTTATAATTGTTGTTTATACTGTTGATAATTCAGGTGTCTCTTCTCTTCCTAATAGCAGGGACTACTCAAACCTGCGTGACACTGTTAGGAAATGTGTATCCTCCAGCGCAAAGCCATTCAAATGCTCCCCAGTTACCACAACCTTCCCACTAGGCTCCTGACCCAGTGGGACACTGGCACCACGCCGTGCTCTGCTCCCAGCGCCGGCACCGAGCTGCTCCAGGCACGGAGACAGCCCGGGGTGCTGGCGGCACTGCCCGGAGCCTGCTGCAGGGAAAGAGAAGGTGGCAGAAGGGGTTCTGCTGTGACAATGTACTAGTGAACGTGTCTAAACTTCAGCAGGCTCTGCTGGAAATAAACTGTCCAAAAGAGCACAAATTTGCCGGGCAAAACAGCCTGCACAGAGGAAGGTAGCTGTGGCCTTTTCAGCTGAGGCAGAATAAAATGTGAGAAGTGTAAAAGACTTCTGTTTCCCAGAGACCAGTATGGACTGCAGAGTCCCTTTAATTCTAATAAAAAACTGCTAAATAACGGTCATCATGCTTCAGAAGACAAACCTGAAAGATCTGGATACAGTAATTTTCTTTCTCCCCAGTGCACATACTTTTCATCTGTTTCCACTGCATTGTACGCGTTACACTTTGCATGTGAAGACTTAGCAATTTTCAGTACATTTCCCTTTGCAATGGGAAATACCCTGTCTCTATCTCATCAACAAGGAAACAGATGGACTAATGACGTGATTTCATCAGCATCCGATTGCCACTCTGCTTGCCAAAAGCCAAAGGCTGTGGCAGAGGAACTCAGACCACCTAAGACCCGGTGATCACTTTTCAACACCCTTCCTCTTCCGTGCCTCTCTTGCGGATCAATCTCTCACCCCCATCTCAGGCCCACCCCTTTGTGCCCAGCTCTGCTGAAAGCCTTTATTTCCCCCCTCTCTGTTTTTTGCATGTACAAGGTCCAGTGAGTGTGCAATGCTACCAATTTCCAAGTGCAACCTAATCAACTGAAGCTACAAAAGTCCTCGTGGCTTCCCATACCCTTCAGAAATAATGAGATATACGGACATAGAATCATAGAATCATAGAATTGCCCAGGCCGGAAGGGACCTCCAAAGGTCATCTAGTCCGACCTCCCTGCAG
>JAOXNO010000033.1:161447-186759 GCA_028565335.1 Limnodromus scolopaceus
TCCTTATCCACTGAACAGTCCACCCATCAAATCCGTACCCCTCCAATTTGGCAATCAGGATGTTGTGGGGGACCGTGACATCTTCCCAAACCATATCTTTCCTGCTCTTGCCTGTACTGGTTTTTGCCTTTCTGTTTCTTTTATTTTTTTTTCCCCCCTTCCTGTTTCATTTTTGACAGTTTCTTTACTTTCTAGTTCAAAAAGCTTATCTGTGCAGGTCTTTGAGGTTGGAAAAATTTCTTGTCACAACCCGTAAAACAGTATCTTCCTTTAAAACTCAGGTCTATTCCCTGCTGTGATGTCACCTTTTTGAGTAATGCTACTCATGAAAGTCCTTCTGAAGGAGTTGTCTGCTCAGAATCTGGCTATTTCTGCACAAGAATTTTACTGATACAGGGCAATTCCCAGATGCAAAAATATACTGGACATGTTCTACGGCCCAGGGCACCTCTAGTGTGACTGCGCAAATCTCAGCTTCACCTCAAAACCAGAACCCCAAGAGCTTGATTTCAACATGATGGCTCAAATATATTCCAAGGATCCATTAAAATGGAGAAAAATATTCCAATTAGCTTAACTGACTTTAAAAGCTCGTGAATCAAGATGTAAAAGTTGCTACATCCCCTTGTTTCACCCGAGATGTAATAGGAAATCCCCTACCCTCGCAGTGCACCCAGAAAAGCCTTCACCTTTGCTTCCAGCCAGCAGCAAAACCAGGAATGTTCCCGAGGTCCTGTCAGGCGCATGAGGAACCTCCAGGCAGCTGCCACTGCAGGCTCCCAGCATGTTGTGGCCTGGGAAGTCCCTGTCCCCCAGCCTCCGCCACCTGGCGCAGACACCTCTGCAGGGTGGCAGGGCTCGGAAAGGGCAGCTGTGGCAAGGCTCCACCGCAGCGCAAACACTCAGGTGACACAGATACTACATGCCCTGCATTCAGGTCTAGCGCTGCAAGGCTTCCTTGGCAGAGGGACTTCTCCCATGGAAGCCAGTTACAAAACTCCCATCTCCCAAATTAATACAGGGTCAGACCCAAAGTGAGGCTTTCCTTCATACCTTTAAGAATAAAAATGCAAATTTTGGAAAGGGACAAGGTGAAAAACATATCTCAAGAAAAAACAGCAGTGCCCAAGATGTCCTATTAAACCTATTTTCCAATGACAATGAGAATTGAAGATAAAACACAAGTTCAAAATGGACCTCAGACTTAGGATGAACCTTTGAAAAGGAAAAGGCGGGGGAGATGAAGGATCAGATCCTTAATTATGAGGCATCTGGGTTTAGGCCACCTGAAAGGCCAATCTGCACTCTCTCTGCTTTCAAAGCTACCTTACAAGATTTAGAAAGTGCCCATCAATCTCCCCTCCTGACTTTGGTGCTCATGCCAAGGGCAAACGGTTGGGCAGTGGAAGTCTTCACATGAGGCTGAAACACAACAGTGCTGGGAATTCTTCCTAATTTTTACTTTAAACTTGATCTTTCAGCTGCATGACTGACCAGGTTATTACCTCTGCTGAGCAAGGTCTGCTCAGTGTGGAACCTTCTGGGTCCACAACCCAGAGACAAACACAGCCATTGTGTGGCACCTCCAGGAAATGGAAAGGCATTGACAACCATTGCTATCCAAGGCAGAGGAAAGACAATACTTGTCAGTCAATTCTGCTTGTTACTGTACATTACACTGTAACTATTACCAACTGCTGAAAATGACTTTTTAACATTTCCAGGTTGATTAGATAAAATAAAAAGCAGGTAAGAGTTCATTTTTGTGCTCCTGATGTCTACTGTGGTGTTTCCATCTTGGAGAGCATGAAACCACTCTCCTTCATCATTATTTATGTAACACTATGCTTTTTTTCACTCTTACAGTCTATCTATTTTGACATATCCTAATGCTACACAGAACCTGTGGCATCACAACTGTTCCAATATCAAAACGCTCACCAGTAACTCAGAAGAGCGGTTTCATCACAGAAGTGAAATAGATAAGAAGCCACACTCCCCTACCTGAAAGGAACCAACCTGCCAATCTTCAAACAGACATTTTGCCTTTCTGCTGTATTTCTCACACAGACACACCCTCATTCCGCCACATCTACCTGCCTCCTCGCTCAGCTGCAGACCTCTCTGACTGCTCACAACTGTGTCCTCCTTATCCCAACCACCACTCAGCGTCTCAGGTCCCTCCTCTTGCGGCCACTGCTCCCTGCGCACAGGCCGTGGGCTGGTGCCGACATGCTGGATGGGCAAGCATCAGTCCTCCCCTGGCCCTCCCAAAGAGACCAGAGACGTAGCACCAAGCCATGTCCTACACCCTTACTCCACGTGCTGCTTTTAGCCAGAATAGCCCACACAAACTGCATTCCCCCTTCACTCCTCTGGGCAAATTCCTGAGCTAGGCCAAAACCCAGCCTAGGCTTCTGTAACTGATGGATACACAATTTCCTATTTACTAAGGAAAGCATTAACATCACCCAAAAGAAAATCTTTGTTCCTCGTCACAATTAATTCCTTCTTTAGTTCACTCAGCATTCAGGTTTTGAATAAGTGATTGTTCTAAGGAACACAGAGAATTACTCCACAAGCAGAAACTTGCTCTTAATTACAGGGAACGGAAATGCAGGAAGGAAAGAATCAATATGCCTGATTATATCTCCTCATATATTAAACTCGAAACCTGTGATATTTTTCATTTGTTATGTCCTCAGCATCAATCTTCAGGAACAGCAAATTAGTCAGAATAAGTATCAATCAATGACATCTCCACAAAAAAACAAAAAAGGGAGAGAGACAGACCTCATCTTTAAAGGGAGGGTAAGAAACAACTAATGACACAAAAAGATGAAATGTTTCAATTTCTTTCAAGACTATACTTGATACGGTAGAAGAAGAGGGAGAAATTACATGAAATGAGGTTGGATCAACTGGAGTGACAGAACAGCAGCTATTGTGTTACAGAAGCTACCCGTACTACATGATCCTCACTAAGAACCATGTTTACTGTAATTCCCAATGCCAATCCCACAAAACGGGCAGGAACCCATCAAAGACTTTGTCCAACAAGGACAAATCCATTCCCTTTCCATGTAAGGAACTATCAGTAAATGTAGCAGAACACTTTGTATTCCCGATTCTCCTCCTCACTGACCACATCTCAGCTGTCGGGAACCAGAGGGCAGTGAGTTACCACCATAGCACTTTCTGGATCCTCTTAGTTCTAAGGGACAGCAGGAATGTTGTTGGAGATAAGGACCATTGGCAGGCAGAGAACAGGACAGAACAACTTTCATAACATGCATCACCATTTACAGCTGGGGCGATGCTCACGTATGCACCCGTTTTTAAGGACACAGAGATCCAGTTGCACACAAAGGTCTGTGGTGCTCATCAATAAGCACACTTCTAGCGCTCTGCTGGATTTGTGCTTAACCTTAAACATGCAAAAGCTTTGCTCAAATGAAACCAGACATTCAGCATGTTTTGATAATGTCACTATTTATAGAATTTCCAGTATTCTTTTGGTGTACTACGGTTTCATCCTTTCTCCTTTGTTCATAGATATTTTTCCATGAAAAGCAAACTTCACAGCTCTGCAATTAATGGATAAGCTCTCAGGGAAAAATGTAAGAAAAAAATAACATCCCTCAGAGTTAAATCAAAAGAAGGGGAAGTTTTTCCTGGTGCATCCTGGGCAATGGAAGACCGCCCATCATTCTGATGAAGCCAGAAAATTTGTTTTACATACACCAGCGAGCTCAGTAAACCTACCCCTAACTCTTTGAGTTATAAGGTTTATTTTATAAAAGTTTAGATCTTATCTCATATTTTATCTTCTTCTGCTAGTAGAAAAAGCTTACACATTAGCTAATGGTTAAAAAGCAACAAGAATTTTATTTTGCCTAAACACAGTATGTAGTCATAAAAACAAAGCGGACCTTCTGCAAACTATCGCTCCAAGTACCTGGTGTTCCTTAGTGCAACTCTCTTGAGAAAACAATAAGGGATTGTAGAACATATTCTTAACGTAGGCTTGCCCGTTTCATTCTGACGCGTTAGCTAATTTAGCAAATCAAATACATCCCATGGATCTGCTTCTTGCATTGGAGAGGAGAAATACAACAGAAAAGAAAAACAGAGTAAGAACCCGTGGCTGATGTAAAGCAGCTGAATACGGTGCTTCTCTTCGCTGGACTTTAAGAAATGTGGTTTGCCCTACAGTGATCTGAAGCTTTGCATGCTCTGCTTGAACTGCGTTTGCCCCTACCTGCCAGCGTACTCTGCACATTGTGCAGGAGATGTTTGGACAGCTCTTGAGAAATCTCCCTCTGCTACACATAATTCTTAGGTACCTCAGAGTCTCCACTTTATTAGCTCTTGCTGACAACAGCTATCTTATACTCCATCAATGACTCTACTGGAGTCCCACAGACCAGGCAACAGAATGCCTGAGCATTTTCTTGAGCCTACTTTTGGCAGACAACCTGAAATTAGTGGATCTAATGGTTATATAAATTCATAGGAGGCACTCATGCTTATTTTCCTCTACTTATGGAACCCATTCCTGTGAAAACAGTGTTTTAAGACAACTTTTAAATAAGATAAAACCGCAGCCAAAAGCAAGCTGACATAAGGCAGGTCAGGACTTGTATGTCCTTATTCCTCCAAGCCAGGCTTGCTGACTTGGTGTTTAACTTCCTACTAAGGGAGTGGAGAGAACTAGTCCCTGTTCTTTAACTTCATAATTGCTGGGTCTGCACCCAAGGCCCCGTCACGAGCCCAGCACCCGCAGTGAGGCTGTGGGGATGGGAGACGCCTGAGGGAGTGCTGATTCGGCACGAGATCACTGGGGAAGCGATGGCAGACAGGATGGACTTTCTTGGCTTCAGCAATTAAAGACAGATTTAAATATTTACAAAAGAGACAAAGAAGACTGGAGGAAAAGCAGGCAGGAAAAAATGAGAGAGAGATAAGATTTCTAAACAATAGGAATTTTCACAAAGAAAGCTCAGTTCATCCAACCTTTTATTCAGCTCACTCTTTCTACCAGCACCAACACTGAGAAAGTGTCTTGGGGTTAAATCCAACAAATACTGACCACATAAAAGGCTGCATAGCCAAAGAAATCTCTTCAGCGACCAGAATTTTGCTTGCTCTGTTACCAACAGCACGATGGTTCCCCTTTCAGCTGCAGCAGAAAGAGGCATGACAAAGACCATTGCAATCTCAATTTCCTTTTTCAGCATTTTTTGCAACTAGTCTGGACAATAATTCACATTACTGCAATTTAGCCAAGACATGCATGAGCTACTTAAACAAGTTCTGCTAGCAAAATTCAAAATCCCCTCCACTAGCCTAATTGCAGAGAAATTCAACAGCATTTTTCTGCACAAAGCTAACCAGAAGCTATGGATTAAAATCCTAGCATCAATAAAAGCCAAGTGTTTTATCACACAATTTGAGAACACATGTTATGCACGGTACTACTAAGACTTTAAAAATTCTTTGAAGGAAAAATAGATGAGGTTTCAGACAGAGAAGCAGCCCCTTGAAGCATGCTGAAATGCTACAGGCACGGCAGAGGGATGAAAGAAGAAAGTGAAAAGCAAGAAATGAAGCAGGCACTGGCCTGGAAAGCACAAGAGCGGTGAGTGTTGGGGCAAGTCAGAGCAACCGTGGAGAAGCCTAACACAGGAGGAAATGAGAACCATTAAAATAACACGGCAAGAGGCAAAGCCGCCAAAAGTTGCCAAGACCATCAGTGAATTCAGAACTTGGCTCACTGCTTCTCCATCATTGCCCTTGTTTAAGGTATTGCGCTGACAACAGAAAAACGCAGCTAAATACAAACTTGTGATTTGTGGAGCACCCCCAGTCTTACAGGAGAAACTGTTCTGTGCATGTACAAGCAGAGCAAGAGGCAATCCTTGTCCCAAAGGGCTGCCACGCTCTGCAGGCTAACAGAGGGCAAGGTGAGACACAGGGAAGAAGGTGCTCCTGAGGTGCTTTCTGAGGACACTACAGTCTCTCCACCTGAAATCCATTAACACAGCTTTATATCCACTCGTGAGGCAACTGAGGCCTGAGCTCTAACCAGATACGACATGAAAAGGGGAGGGAGGGGAAGAAGACAGAACTGCTGTTGTTTAAGAAGCAGGGCCTTCTATCTTTCCTTCGCTGGATCCCAACAGAAAGAGCATTGAGACCATGCCTTGCTCCGGCAGAAAAGGCTGATCACCGATGGCTCACTTTGGATGACAGCACTGCCCAGCTGCAGACCTGCCCAGCGAGGCTGTGTCTGCAAATATTACAGTGAACTTTTACACATCCCCCAACAGCTGGGGCTTAGCAATTCCTATTCTGTATTATATCGCACGGACTACATATTGTCCCAACATGTAGACTTCACACACAGGGAAGCAAGAGTCCCCTGCAGTCCTTACGGGTCACTTACTATGAGGACTGAACTGAAAAACAAACAAAAAAAGTTAAATGAACCCACTACAAAACAATTATACACACACAAAAGAAACCTGTCAACCAGTCCTGACACCAGCACAGACTTTGAATTAAAAGCAACATGCCCATTTAGGTGTTCTTTGCTAGGTTTGCACCATAGCTTCTCTACAAATTTCAGGGGGAAATTACTACTTTCACTATTTTCCTTTTTTTTCTGCTTTATTTTGCTAGTAAACTGAAAAGACTATTGAAAATGCTCTATTGACGTTGGTCTCTTTTGGTCAACCACATACAAAAGTGTTTACTAAAAGAGATTGTTACAGGTATGAAAGCATAAGTTATCAGGAGTAGTAATTTAAGGAGAAAGGAACAAATGCACTCCTACGTGATAACTGAAGCAGTGATTATGAACTCAGGCTTTTGGTTTACTTACAGAGCTACTGGATATCTGTTTCCTTTTTCATTTAGGAGTGCTCAATCTCCCACCTGGTTTGCTTTCCACCTGCAACACCCACACAGCAGCTGACGTTTACCCCCACTGTAAGGATGGATGCAACATAGTTTTTCAGAAAACACCTTATAAATGCCCATTTCCAGGAACCTCCCCAAACAATGATTAGAAAATACATTTGCCAGGTCTGCAGATTTAATTAAACTCTCCTCGCACACGCCTTGTTTGTTAACCAACTTAAAAAGTAATATAACACGTCTCTGTTAAACAGTGATACACTCCGACACCTGACAGGTCAGTCTATAGACACCTGTAAGTTTAGATCAGGTTTCCCGCGTTCTCCCTTTGACCACAACAGCTCCGTTTATTAAAGCCAACATTTCAGATCAGGGCAAGCTCTTTGGATGTTTTTGTGCCACATGAGATATTTTGCATCTTCCCAGCACCACGGGCTCGACTGGATCGGTCTCGGTACTGCCAAGGGTGACATTTCAGACCCCCTGTGGTCCCTCGGGCTGGCGGGGACAGCGGGCCGGTGAGCAGCCCTGCAGGGCTTGTGTCCTGAGCCTCCCACTGCTCCCTCCTGACCCTTGCCCATCTCCCCGCGCAGGTGTGAGCTGCAGCTGGTAAAGCATTAACTTCCTCTGTGTTAACACAACAGAGCTGCTGGCAGCAGCCCTTTGTGCCAGGTTACCGGCACCGCAGGGCTATCGGACCATATCTAAGGAAAGACCAACTATGCCAAGGGGCAAATTCTCGGCCAGTATTGCACTTGAGTGAAGTAATAGAGTCCAATTTTCTCCTGTCACTTAGCCTTTGTTGTGGTGCGTTTCTTCTTGCAACACCTGAGGCCTCTCACTCAGTTCAATTTCCAGTCCCTGACGTAATGTGTAATCTATTAGACTTCCAAAATTAATTTTTCTAATGCTTTTGAAGCTTAATTTTTTCTGGGTTTTGTCTTACATCCTCTTATACACAAACTGCGGCCCCATCTTCCGTGCATCGTCAGCTCCTCAGGAATCGAGCTCAGTTTCAGTGCACCACCTAAGAAGTCAGGGTAATACCTGCTGCCTCCCCTTGCAAAGCCAGGATTTACTTTATGGCTACCTACACATCCTTCATAAAGCCAAACCCACGTGGATTTCAGCTCAAGCTGAAACTGATCTGTGTAGGCAGAGACTACAGTCAAAAAAAGGTGCCTGTTCCTCCCAGTGTTTTCCATGGGTTCTCCATCGTGACCTTGGGGGTGGGACATCTGTGTCCCACGGCAGGACACAAGAGCAAGGTGTTGCTGACAACATGGTTCTGCTGCAGGACCAGGTAGACAACACACACCCAGCCCAGAACCACGATTACTACTGCAGAGAGATGCAATTAATGATTCTTGCAAACCAAACCTGAAGGGGGAATTAACTCCCATTCTCAAGCATCGGAATCTACATATGTTGTTATCAAGCGCAGGAAGAAAGAGTTCAGAAAGATGGTAAGATGGTAGAAGATGTCCCTGCTCGTTGCAGGGGGTTGGACTACATGAGCTTTAAAAGTCCGCTCCAACACAAACTATTCTGTGATTCTACAGACTTAGCTTGTATTTCCCAGATTAAAAAGAATTCCATTACTGAATATATGTATCTTAATAGGCCAAACTATGAATCTTCAACTCAAATGTAATTTATATTTTAAACACCATAGAGAGGTAAAACATGGAAATCTGTCAAAGACACAAACACTTCAGAAGAAACCTAACCTTTTCTATTAAATAGATGCATGTTAAAAATTCAGTAGGGTGCAACAACTACTGTCTCTCAAGTCATCCAGGAAAAAAAACCTGCAAATATTCCCAGCCTGTGTTAAAAACAAAGCCAGAACCTTAGCAGCAGTGCTCCTAGGCAACGGGTGCAATAAATGAAAAAACAGGACTAAACATCTAAGTGACTCCATCCCACAACCCATCAAAAGGAAAACACTTAAGAGTTTTACAGATGCAGAAAACAAGCAAAGCACAGTCCGGGACTGACAGGAACAGCGTCACCTCGTTTGTGCCTGAAATCCCATCCGATAGCATGGGAAAGATTCAGATGCAAAATCTGGTCTTTATGTCCAAGCACTGTCACAGGGATTAGATATTACTGTGCACCCAATTACACAGGCATCACTCCTGCTTGGTCTTCTAGTATGGGTGACATCTCCCATTTTCACCACAGATGACAAAAAATAAGGTATTGAAAGTAGCTCAAAAGAAAGGCAGAGTGTTGGCTGGTTTGCATGGGAGGACGTATGTCCATCTACTTCCTTTTGTAAAAATGACAGAATGACAGAGTGACAAGAACACACATTACTGACAGGTGTAATTTCACCCCTGCTTGAAAGGCCATTGCTTAAAAGGGAGATAAAAGCCTCAAACTGATGAATGGGGATGAAAAAAACCTGGATGGAATTAACATTTGTGGTCTCAGAGGGGCTGAGTCACGGGGTTCGTGCAGTTTTCCATCGGGCTACGGAGTCGCACTGATTTACAGCATGCTCAGAAAGGACCTGATTGAAACTATTTTCATCTGCCTCCAGATGGCTCCTCGAACACATTGGGGCATTTACAAACGCTACCAGGGGCACGTCCAAAGGACTCCACAGCAACTGCACACACCAGCAGCAGTAAGTACAATTAAGCAATCCTTTTTAATTCATCTTATGCTAACAAGCATTACCCAAATGCCACCAGTGGTCAGCAACAGTTTCACAACCAACTTTGATAGCACTAGAATTCAACTGCCCATGAACACCAACTTTTAAGTGTTATTAACTCTGTTAGTAGAGAGGTAACAGTCAGCTCCTGCCACGGCAGATGTTAAGAAGTTCCCCCACCGCAGCCAATGCCCAGTTTCAAGGGAAGGGTAGGTGAGCAGGTTTCCATCCTGGAAGTGAAGGCAGCCTTGGCCTGCGAAAGGAGGGGAGAAAAGGACCAAGAGGGGAACCTGGATGGAAGAAGAACCAGTTTATTGGTTAATAATAATGTGCAAGGGCAGGACAGGAAAAGCAGAAATGCTCCCCAATACAGACAGTGTGCTCATCCTTCCCCATCAGACAGAGAACAAGAGCTGGAGCGTCTCATGACCATCACTCAGAGCACCCTGGGACTGATTAGGGGCAAGAAAAAAAAAAAAGGCAGAGAGCAGGGAGAAGGCAGCTTTCTAGAAGACAAAAGGTTCACAGGTTCACGCATCATCACACTCCCTGGACATAGGATATAAGCAAGAGGTGCTCCTTAGAGCTCTACTTGCTGTTATGCAACAAAACCACTGTGACCTATGGAACATGCACTACTATTTTTTTTTTGTATTCCTGAATATCAGAACAATTATCTCCATTAGTTTAGATTTTATTCTTTGAAGTTGTTTATTTGATCGCCTATGCTGTAAACTGACATCACAGATAGTACCTCGCCACTGCAGGTTATCACAGCAAGAACCTTTGCCAGAGCCAGTTGTCTATCCTATCAGCTTCTCAGTTGTTTTTTCAACCTTCTGGAGAAAGCCCATTATGGTGTTACAGAACATGCGTGTACAGCCAGTTGTCTCCTTGCACAGGTGATTACAGAACACAAAAGAAGAGCTGATCCCTAATTTTAAGAATGCAAGTATTACCAGAAGCACTAAAAGACAATTTTTGTTTACAAAACAGAAAGATGTAAAAGACTAAACCAAGGTCACCGAACAGTAATGTTTCTGGTACACCCAGACTAGATCCAAGGCCCTGCAAGTGCTCAAACACCTGTGAGCCCACGGGGTGATATTTATTAAATACTATTGTGATTTTTCAGAGAAGTAAATTCTCACAGCATCTTCACAGTGCAAACTGTGACCCTTCCAGTTGCAGAGATGTGAAAAATAGGTAAGTTAAACGCTGAGGAATATACATATATATAGTACATAAGAAAAACAGCCAACTTAATTAAAAAGATCTGCTGTCTGGTTCTCTCCTTTGACTGATTTTCAAGCCAAGGAGGAGGGAGGAGGACTGGTTTACCTTTGGCATTTTAGTGCATTTCAGGTTAACAATCTGTTTTCTCTTGTATTGTTTTATTTGGCATTTGTGGGACACTTGCACAGTTGTTAGGAGTGTATATATGCCAACACATATGCTCAGAAAAATTTCACTAAGGCAGATCTGACTCTCAAGTGTTTGGTTTTGTACATTGCAGTTTATGATCCAGCGCAGCCAAACTGAAAAGGGTTATTAGAACTACAATGCTGACTACACATCATGAAAATAGACAATAATAAAGCAATTAAGCATGAGCACTACATCTATTTAAGAAATAGTTTACAGGCTCTGTGAAAGCAAAGTAGAGTAGAGTTTCTCACATGCTGTCAAGAACCATTACTCGAGCACTGCACGAACACAGTGATTCCATGATCAACATGTCTGAAGAGAAGTTCTTCCCCAGCATTTAATGATCAACTTCTCCAGGAAGCTAATCTAAATTTCAACAAATAACACCTGTAAATATCTGTCTATTTATACTTAAAATAGCAGAACCCAAACAGAAGCCCTTTTTACTAGGTATTGCACAGTTCGAAGAGATCGTAATGACTTCTCACCAGTATCCTGTAAGTGAGAAGGGATGAGTTTTTCCCTTAAAGAGACATAGAAACTGATTTCCCATCATGGCATAAGCAAAACAAACATGGATCAAAACAAACTTCTAAAATACCCACAAATACTGATATCTCTCTCTCCCTTGCTTTTTCACTCATATTGAGATACACACTTGGTACTCTCCCAAATTATTGAAGGGAAAGTATTTCATTTTCACACAACAGCATCCTGGAGAGAATTTTCTGGGCTTAATAGAAGTCTGCCTTAATAGAAGCTTTCAGCTTCAAGAAAAACACACGTAAAGTAGATTTCACAGAACATGTATCTAGGCCTCCCTTGCCTCGAAGACAGTATTCTGTATTGTTTTGAATTAGGAGGTCACTGGGTACTTGGCAAGAACCTGCATGACCATCTGATGACTTGTTGACTCCATCTCATGGTACCAGGTGGCTCTCCCCGTAAACATTTAATCACAGCAAATCGCTTTGTAAAAAAGCAACAATGTCCCCTCATAATAAACTGTGTTTTCAGTGACATCCAATAGTCTGCAAGCATGTACGAAGTACAGCTGGAACTTTGTGCACATTAACAGGCAAGGTGGCCAAGAATGTCACTCAAATGCTAAGGAGGGAAATACTCACAAATACTGCGTACAACATACCAAACCCCCTTAAAGCCCATTAGTTCTCACTCCAGCTGTCTTATTAAGCTTCTTTCAGTAATGCTTTGAATGTCTTTTCTTACAGCTGGTTTTCACCGAGTCTCACTTATCAGACCATTAGTTAATTTGAGCAAATGAAATGATCTGTTGACAGAATAACTGTTTATTTCATTCATTTCCACTAAAAGCTTTCATGCATCAGCTCTTTCCGCCTTTTTTCCATTGCTTCCTTTAGAGGTAATAATTTATAATGTGAAAGTCATTGTGTTTGGTAATATTAGGCAGCCAGATGGTTGGGTTTTGTTTTCTAACATTAGGAAAGGAGAAATATTCCTACAGTAAAGTTTCAAGAGCTGAAAATACTAATAAATGCATGCAAGCACAATGATTTTTAAAAGGCAGTGACCAAAGAATAAAAAGTAAATTCTTTTTTAAAATATCACCATTTTCCTATCAGTACCATCATATTTTAACGAGCTTGCCCACATTATCTTTTTACCACACTGCTTATTTGTTTTAAACTAACATTATAAAATACATACAACCTGAAATATGATGTCTAGGAACAAACACTGAAAGGCTCTTAAAACATGCACACACTATTGCAAAATACAGGTTTTCCAGTTAAATCTCATTATTACTTATTTACTGAGAACTGACAATGTGTTTCACTAAGGTTCATTTTGAGCGTGCCCAGGAGCAATAGAGAACTATCTCCGGAGTTACAGGTACCACTTCCAACTGGGATCTTGTGCGTCACAGGTTTTAACTCCTGTGACACCCCCTGGGCTTACATTCACGCCTGCAAAACTCTTGTGCTGTGTACACAAAGCGAACTAAACATCAAACTCAGCTTCCAGTTCAACACAGGAAGAACCCAGCTGACAGCAGCAGAGAAATACCAAGATCAATATGGAACCCAAGGTCCTTATTCACACTGAAAAATTATTTTTTTTCCCCATAAAATAGTGCTGTCTAAAGGAAAACTATAACTTAGTAGTACCCATATAAGGGAATGGGGCTCTGGCTCCATTTAGCTCAATGGTGGCAAAACAGCCACTGGCTTTTGCGGGGGCATAACTTAAATCTCCATTTCCAAGGAGACAAAACAGTGCATCCAGAGACGTGGTGAGCAGCCAGCTAGCACCTGTCCTCTGCTTTGTACAAGGATCCTACAGGAGAGTATCCCAGAAAACACACACACACCCTTTAAGGTAAACTTGACATTTTACCATCTGAATTAAAAGGTTTCAAACCTATATTTTCTGACTTTAAACACAGCATTTTTTTCAGAATACTTAATAAGCAAAGGGCTACTGCCGAAAGCAAATCCAGGTCAGAGGAACGAGTTTGTGAGCAAGTCTTTGTCAGAGACCAAGAAAGCTAGCTTTACAAACAAGACAGAGTAGCCACTTCAAGAACATTTAAGTATAACAGACAGAGAACCGCCGTGGTTTATCCAGCGGCAGACACGCTGCCATTCCTCAGAGGTGAGAGCCCTCCCGCTGTCAAAACAGGACTTTTGCTCCACAGCTCTCACACGGGCCAAAATCCCTGCAGTTCCCAGGTACAAGTAAACCCTGGGATCACCAGGAATTGTGAAACACACATCTGAATCACTAAGCAGCAATTTTTCAGTGTTCAAAATAATCTACAACCCGCATATTACAATTAAACTCGATTGATTTTTCCATGATACTGCACCTATGACTTACAGAGAAGGAATCTTGGGGGGGAAAATAATTATTATATTAACTGGTCCTTTTAAAGATATATTTCTCCTAGACAGATTTGATAAACACAAAGAAAAATCATACTGAACTTAAGCCCTGCCTTAGCATGCTCTATAACACTTCAAGTAACATTCTTTGCTTGCCTTCTTATCCCTGTTCTGTTGCCAATACTTCATGATCTTAGAATTGAAATAATAGAAATAAAACTACACCATAAATGTACAGCCAGCTCCCCAACGGCTGGTTTTGAGGTTCAGAGTACTCTGGATCCAACAGCCCCATTTCCAAGTGTCCCAAGGGCTTTTGTGCCCCATTGCCCCTGTTGCCAAATATGCATTGGAATATGGTACGTGAACGGTAGCAGCCGATCACGCCTATGACTTCTGGAGATAAAATCTAAGGAAAAAAGGTTCTGCTTGTCATCTGCATAAGAAGTCTCAACAAATAACATGATTTCCACACATTCCTGCACCATTTTAACTGGGTAGAAATGCATACTAAGCCTTCGAGAGATGAAATACAAAGATTACATCTATGCCCAGGAAACACAGTTTCATTTTTTTCATACTATATCCTCTCCGGTGACACAGAATTTGATATATGTTTTGTATTTCAAGGGCAGAAGTTATTTGTTTGAAATTAAGTTATCATTACCTACATGACTCAGGCAGTTTCCATAGCCATTTATTAAACATGGGTTCAGCTAAAAGGAAAATAAACATTTCCGTAATATTCTCTTTTTCTGGAGAAGGAACCCTTCATAGACGTTGGGAAGCAGTAAAGGGAAAAAAGACCATGTCGGCACAATATTGTTGGTCATATACAATGCAATCTTATCCTTCACCGAGTTTTCAACACAGGAAACAGGTATATTAGAAAGTGCCTAATTCACAAGTTTTTCTAAGACAGATACAGTGGTTGCTTTGAATAGCCCTAAAGGAACAAGCTGTAAACAGTGTTTTTATACAGCTTCAATAATACACATTTCAAAGCCAAAATGCCCAGCCATCTAACTGCTTTCACAGCCGATACCCAGTGCAGAAAAACCCTAAACAAGTTCCATTTTACTAGGCATGAATTTCATCTGATCTCCTAGCTGTAGCTCTCACACGACTGAGAACAGGAACATCAGGTGGTCTTTTGTTGGTTTTTGTGTGTGGCAACCTTTTTTTCCACCCTAATCAGTGGAACAGGGAGAGGAACCCTTAGCTTACTAATGTCCCAAATTTCCACCAACAGGTTACACCTAATTATTTGAAGCGCCTAAATGCTTTTGATGCTGGCATTGATGCCCGCAAGGACATAACTATAACTTGTTCCAACAGCCACAAAACCCAAATCCAACCTTACAGGGTACCTATGTCTTCAGAGACATCAGTGCAACTGTCGTCTTCCTCTGACCCACCACCCCGAGCTTCTCCCAGAGCCTCAAGGTGTGCACAGAGTAACTGCGAGACTTGCAGTTCCCCTGTATTGCGTAACTTCCTACAGCTTTTGTAAATACAAACTATGATATTCACAAAGCCCTTTATCACCTTGAATAAATAAGTAATATTTCATGCATACCAGAGTATAGGTGAGGGCTACATAGAGTAAACATACACCTGTGTAAAGAAGTCAAGACCTGTCTGCCTGCCAAGTTCATCTGATCATGAGACTTGTCTTCGATTTCAGGTGAATTCTCATTTACAAGAGCACAGAGAATTCACCAGTAATGCCAAAATCCATCACTAGCTGGTGGCTACCTCACCCTGCAGCCCCTGCTCATGTTTGAAAACTATATTCTACCTCATACGTCTTATTTCTCACATAAACTTTTCTGGATCAAGTTTTTCAAGGGAAATGGTTAATAAGGAAATACATGCAACACTTCTGTCACGACACGTTTGTTCAGAGAATTAACCTCCCAGATCAACTCAACACATGGATGATCTGCAAAAGTCAATATGAAACAAAGAGAAAATAGGAACCTCAGCTCATCAAACCACACAGAGCAACCAAGCACAGCTGAGAGAGATGCTTTTTCCCAGCCCAGGCACAGTAAAGTGCAGTTTTTGAGACTGGATGTCTTTTAATCCTCCTCCTCCCAGCCTCTGTGAGAAAAGTAGGAGGCATTTTACGCTGCTATTTTGTTACTTTTTTGGCTTGGTTTTGTTGGGCTAGGTTTTTTATTCATTTCTGTTTGATTGGTTTTGTTCTAGTTTTGTGGGTTTTGATGTTATGTGGTGGGGTTTTGTTTGGATTTTTGGTTGGTTTTTTGTTGTTGCGTTTTTTTGTACAAACAGGATAGGCTGGCTGTATATCCAGAAAAGACAAACAGAAGATCAGTTTCTGGCAGAGTGATTTCTGAGGGTCTGGACGTACCAGCAGAGCTCGCACAGGTAAGGAGTGGGAGCACTGTGACCGTTCGTGACACGTGTCAGGGTGACAGGCACAAGTGCTGCCAACCCTTGAAGGGCTGAGCCTTGCTGTGGGTAATACTAAAGCAAAGTAAGAATTACAGAAAGCTTTGACAAGATCATGCTCATTCAGCTTCTGGAAGGTTTTTAGATCCTGCAGTAACCCCGAGGCCCAGCTCTAATGCAGGTAATCCCGTGGAGCAGCATTAACTCCCGCTGTGCCAAGGGCCACCACAGCAGATCAGCTCATCCTGACAATGCTGTCATGTGTGTGCGGTGATTTTTAAGGTAGACCACAAAGCCTTATGCAGCCTTCTCTGGATGGACCGAGAAAAGTTAGTCTTACACTGACCAATCTTTTGTAAGGAATCCCAGGGATTTAATGAAATTGCCCACTGGCTGAGACAGACCCAAGTTACAGTTGTCTCGTGGTGCCATCCAGAGGAGGATAGGAAGTCACACAATGACTCCCTGCTGCATCTCTCCTGTTTACTAGTCCAACTGTGTGACATGGGAGCAAGTCCCATGGCTTGCGCCGCCTTCATCTCAAGAGGAGGAGCAGGTTCCAGACACCAGACGCTGATGGGAGCAGCACAGAAACCAGGCGAGTGTCTCTCACCGAGCACACACAGGGCCCTGCAGGGGAAGCATTGCTTGGCAGCGGTTTTACCCTTCCAAACAGGCAGTGTTTTCTCTGGGTAGGCTGGTCTTCTCAGAAGCCAGCATACATGGGCTTAGAACTGAAGTGCAACCCCTAAAAACCTACAGAACTGTCTATAGCCCTGGTAATAATACAGTCAAAAAAACCAAAACCAAACATGGTTTCATAAGCGAATACCTTCTCTCTGTTCATTAGGTGCACAAGAGTAAAACACAGAAATGCCTTCTGTGTGTATTTATGATTGCAGCCACCAGGTTTATGTTCTGAATCACTATTTGAAATCCATTCTCACATTGAAGTGTATTAAGAAAACATTATGGGGTCTCCTGTAAACCAGCAAACTGCAGGAGAGACAGAGTCGAGGCCAAAATTGCACACTTGATATACTTCATTATATCTAGGTATGTACTGAAGAGCTTGTAATAATACTTGCTGTTCCAGAAACTTTTGATACATAACCAGAGGCTGTTTTGGGGGCCTAGAAATTTTATCCCTGCAGGAGGCCTGGTAACTTGGGAACTGAGACCAGCTGTCTTCGTTTTGATGGGATGCTTACTATTTTTTTTTTATTTTAATTTTAAAGGCTAGCCCTTAATTTATTTACCTTCATTTTTCAGAGCCCCACATGTAACTCACCAGGCAGAATGCTAAACCCTTACCGGTTCTTTCCGAATCCAGGCTCTGCTGACCACAGCTGTGGTGGCTCCCGCCTGCCTGTCTCAACACCCTCTGCGACAGCAGCGTTAAGGAGACTCGGCATAAGAGCAGAGAGGGGAACCAAACCAGCCCCAACATAAAAATACACGCCTCAGAGCATGCGAAAAAGAAAAGAAAGGAAAAATTCCCCAGAAAAAAATCTTTTGGTTTAGTAAACCCAAGGAGTTCAAGCTAACTAAATTAATTAAGCATATGAACTTAATTCTACCTTTTTCTGTCCAAGATTCTCAGGGCTGAGTTTCACACCCAGGGAGGGGAATCTCTAGCAGAAGCTTCCAGGAGCTCCCAGACCGCACTGGATCCTCAATGAATACTACTGCCTATGTCCACAGACCGAGAAGCCCATCACTGACCTCAGCTCTTTCCAGTGCCCTCCTGAGGCCCTCTCTGGTATCAGAAAAGCACATTTCAACCCCCCCCAGCTCCACACAGCACCCCCCAGCACAGCAAGGGGTCGGGAATCAGTCCCCAGGGATGTCTCAGCCAGCCCAAGCGCTGGGCTCTGCCCTGCAGCCCTTGCAGAAAGCCAGAAATACCCATCAGGATAAACTCACAGCCCGTTTCTGCACCAAAAGGGTCCTGCCTAACCCAGTGGTGTCCCCACCTGTACAATGAAGAAATTGCATTTCCTTTACAGGATGCTCTGAAAACTACACCCAGAAAGGGAACCGTAAGGTACTACAACTAGCAATTGCTTTTTCTCAGAGCTTTTTCTCAGAGCTGTTGGGCAGCTGAAACCCTAAGGTGTTTTAAGCTTCATGAGAAAGCTTGCTCGCATATGTTGTGGAACCACACTTCAGGCAGCATTTCCTCTACAAACCGTAGAGATTAACTAGCTAGCCATAAAAGAATAAATATGTACCCTAGAATTAAGGGACGGAGGGGAGTTATGCATTTGCTTCAATTAGGAGAGCTGAATGAAAGCAAAAAAAAAAAAATAATTAGTGTATGCCTGATCACTTTTGACTTCCAGAAGGCCCAGTGCTGCCTTTGCAGTTACTTTTATTATTTTTCTTTAACATGAGAGGCAATCTAACAGACAGAAATCCAGGTTCCTGCTACCCCGTGATGAGGGCAAGAAACAGCACTATTCTATCTAAACACAGCAGTAAGACCATTCTGGGCTCATTTTCAGTTCTGTTATGAAGTTTAAATGGAAGCAGATTGAACTTAAATTACGAAACTCAAAACTTCCCCCCTTGTACTGCATGCAGGCACAAATTCTTCTTTGTGCAAAACTAAAGCTATTCAACAGCCAAGCATATAGGGCCATCCTCCCTTTGAATTGAAGGATACTGATCTAGCTGTATTAACAAGCAGCAATGTAAACTTTAGCAACACTGTCCCCAACCACCCCTACATGAGTGTGGGGGAGTGAGAAGCGAAGCAGCACGTTCCCCAGTGGCCTCTGCCAGCATTATGTGGTGAAGCAGAGCATGGGCAGGCGCTGGCACAGCCCTACTAGCCTCTACCCACTGTGCCCAGCCACGAGGCATGTGGCCGTATTCCTAACACCTTCCTCCTCTTAGACCCAGCACACCAACCACCCTGCCAAACTCAGCAGGGAAACTCCAAGAGCACCGATGTTCATCAGTGTCAAAGAGATTCTCCCAGCGATCAGACTGCATCTCCCCTCTTTAAAGCACACATGCAAAGCAGGAATCTACAACTTCTTATGAAATCAAAATACACTTCACTCAATGTTTTTCCTCTTGTATCCTTCATCTCACCACTTACCTTCTGTAGACTTCTGGGCAGTGTTTTCATATGCTTCCCTCATTTACCAAAAAAAAAAAAAATTGACATCAAGTTTATAAGTTTCAAGAAATCTCTCCTAAACCAAATACTTTTTTTCAAATGTTCCACTCGAGGTTTTCCTGTAAAATACTTTGTTTTCCTATTCAGATTCATTTTTAAGCTTTTAAGAAGATTGCATTCTCACAGGTACTCACAGAAATTTTTCCAGTACGATTGGCTTCCTCTCTTTCTGCCAGGGCCTGCAAAAAGTTGTCTTTCAGTTCTTTTCCTACGCTTGCTAGTGACCTAGAAAAAAAGTGGTATAATTATAATATTAATTATTGCCACAGAGTTTGGGTTTGCTGTTGGGTAAAGTGTTATGTAAATGTAAGGAGACAGTCTTCACGCTATCATAGCTAATTTCTCTATTTCCTCTTCTGCTTTTACAAACCCTTAAACCACTCTTCAAAATTCATCACTACTGCAGACGTATGATGCCATAGTAGTTTATCAAAAGGTGATTTCTACTAAGACACATTTTCAATTATATATCCGGAGTAATCTAAGCACTTATTTTATATCCCCAGAATTATGGCCAAAGTCACGTTTACATAAGAATACCAATTTTTACAGTGTGTCAATATAAACTTAAACAGATTTAATACCTTATTCTTCAGCCAGCAACTAATCAAATGAACTACTACATACTTAGGCTGGTTGGTGGGATAGGGTCAATATAGCTTCTGTATCCTTAAGTACAAAGCATAAAAAGAAAAACCAATTTCACTCCAGAAAAACTGGCAAAAACAAAAAAAACTCAAACAAACAAACAAAAAAACCCCACAAAAACCCCAAAAATCACAAAAAAGGATATCATACACTAAAATTTACTTGTTAGCCTTTTAACATAGTGCCCTAGAACTGTCATTAAAAATATAAAGCACACACAGAATCATAGGATCATCTGATTTGGAAGGGACTCTTAAGATCATTGAGTCCAACCATAACCTAACATATCAGACGGACAAAAGCACTGAATATTCGCCAAACCCTTCAACAAAAACATGATTCTTTAAAACAGTTTATACAAGACTCTCAGCCCAATCCAAAGCCCTTCTCCATCTGCGGGGGCATTGCACTCACGATAAGGAAGCAGAGACTTCCAAAATCTTGCACTGAAGTGGCTTCACTAGTAACTTTTCTCTTTTTGGTGTCTGAAGTGGTGAATGTGAACTGGAAAGCACTCTCTCAGTCAACCCAAGGCAAACCAGTGCCTCCGAGTTCAGCGCAGATCTACCTGAAAGGGGAAGGATTATTATGTTCCCCACTATCTTGATATGAATATTCCAATAAAAAGCAGTAACATTTGTCAATATAAGTAGAGGGAATACAGCATCAGTAACGATCTTTCTATCAAGTGTATAATGTATCAAGTCTCAAATGAAAGAGCACCACAAACACTGAAAAATTCCCTTTGGTAAGTTTTTAAATATAGACATGCATGGGAATGTCCTTAAACTGAGTGAAAAGCCTGCATCCAAGCTTCAAAACTCTGATGTAGAGCTATCGGATCAATCCCTGGCCACTTTACCAGCTGTTATCTAGAAGTGCATTCATTCAAAACTGTTTCAGAAGTGCATCTGCTGCACTCTAAAAACAAAAAAATGAAAGACTAACATATGGATTAAAACACCTCAACTAATTAGATGTAAAGGACAGATAAAAAAATGGAGTATCAAATTCTCCTTTTCCTGTCCCGTTAAGAATTCTAGATTCCCAAAGTCTTCTTTTCTCTCGCAGAGGTTAACAATAAATCAACAGTAAATCCATGTTTAACAACTTTCTAGCCAACTTCACTTGATGTTTGTGGCTCCCATTTTGAACCAGAAGGCTGTGGGTACCTGAAAGATTACGTGTTTTATCCACTTAAATCTTAGGCTCCACCTAAGAGACTCCACCTTTCCTTAAAAACCTTGTCTTCCTCCCATCATTCAATCACTAGCAAAATAATCACTGACCCACTTGTAGAATACTAATATGTATAAAAGTTTTTTAGTAAATATCATTACTTCTGCATTAGAAAACACCGAACCATGCCCGAAATCAAGCTGTGCTGTTTCTGGAAAATGAGTTATCACTGGATGGCCCTGTCTAGGTCAAAAATCGCAGAGTGTTAAGACACAGACCTAAAACATCGCAGGTGCATCACAGATGTAAGGCAGCAGCTTTTCACAACCCTCAAGATAATTCCAAAAGGGCATTACTGTGCCTGACTCGCTGTGTCGACTACTTGGGGTCTTTCTCAGCAAGCCCAACTTCTGAAAGATGCAAGATGAGAAAAGGCATCATCTGATATGTATGTATTTTCTATATGCTATTCTCAGCGACAACACCCCCCCTTGCTCTGCAGAAGATGTTTCCACATCTACAAAATTAAAAAAAAAAAAAACAAGAAAACCCAAAAAACCAAAACCACAACACCCTGGATTTGACGAAAATTAATTCATTCTTCTATGGCTCACAAGAAAAACCATAAACAACAATATTATGGCTCAATAAAACATTACGAATGCAACACATAGTGGTTGAAGGGACACAGAAGCAAGATCACCTGGAGCAGAGCTTAGTATTAACCAGCTGCTTTTTTGGAATAAAGAGGGGGGTGGGCCAGAAAACACACACACACCAAAAAAAAAAAATCAAGCAAACTTATTCTTGAGTCATATCTGAGAAACAAATGAAATATTTGTTCATTTAGAGAAACATTTTTAGAATTATATTATCATCCTACCCTCATGATAACATCCCTAGTGGCCTAAAAGTATAAAAAAAAAAAGTTGATGCGACCATGAGTGCATGAGTGCAGAAACATGTGTTCTCTGTATCAGACTCTTAATCTCTTCGAAATCCTCTCTTTCAAATATATACTATTACTATATTTACACTATTACTGGATCAAGAATAACAGAAGGTATCACTTTTAAATCTGAATCACAAAGAAAGCAGAAATAGGCTCAGGCTATTCTCAGGTAAACCTTCATAAATTTAGAAAATGAATGTTATAGAGAATGAGGAGCCTAACATATAAAGCCTGCACTCTAGAACTCCAGGATCTGGGAGCACTGCCGGGCATCTAAGCAAGTTATTTCCTGAGGCAGGGACAAAGAGCCACCCAGTAGACCTTCCACTTCTTTGAACTGGCAAGGATTTACTCCTTTATTTCCTGCATGAATGTGTATGTTATTTCTTTGAGCCTTGGTCTTTTTCACTGCTTTGCCCCTCAGGAAGAGCATCCTCCACTTCGTTGTCTAAGCCAGTAGAGCCGGCTTTCCTCTCGTCTGCCCACACCGGAGAAGGCACCCCTCACCTCAAGGGAAATTCTTAATTAAGGTAGTTAGAACAGTGCAAAAGGTCACATTCACATACTTAAGGCTGGCTGAAACCGTGTTCATTTCAGTATAAAACTGTCTACAGGGAATTGCTTCTGCAGACACATATCGGCACTGAACTGCTTTAAAAAAAATTCAGTTTGACTTTCATAAACTATACATAAAGAATTGCAAGCTTCTGGAGATCTAAGTGTACACCAAATTGGTTTTAAAAATTTCCAATTACACATGGTTCTCATCTGAATAAGGCCACATATTCACTAGGAAGATGCAGCATTATGGGAATGCTGTATGAGCAATTGTTACGAGCCGATCTTTGAGAAAGAAAGGAGGTTTTTCTCTCCCCACCACAGCAGCATGTACATTCTTCACACTCCAGTTTACCTTCACAGCAGAAGACTGAGGAGAGATGAAGGCATTCCACTCTGCAGAAGTTCCCACACACATAAACAGGCTGAAATTTTGGGGTGTGACTAGTCAGGAATGCATGAAGGGCACATAAATCTTTGTGCCAGCAACCTGCCAGGCGAGACGAGGGAGTTCTCCCAGCAGGGAGGAGCAGCAAGAAATTCTCTAGCACCCACTGAACACTACTTCTGTCTCATGAGGGTTACTTAACTTGCCATGACCTAAAAATTGCTGTTTAAATGAATTTTAAAAGTTCCTAAAATCTGCATTTCGTCCTTCACGAAGCTAGAGGATTAGAAATTATATACTATTATTAATAATATAGAGTATATAATATATAATATTATATAATATATATTAACACACTTTGCCCTTGCAAAGGACAGCACAGAGTATTTCATTATTAGCATACGTTTATCCATCTCCAGCATCACACACGTAACCGTAACATCCATGCGCTGCCCAAAACAGCTCCTACCCTTCGGTTCATTCCCCAGCAAACTCACTGAAGGATGCTTCAGAGTGAAATTTAGCCCAATTTAGGAGGCATCATTATGTCTTTAGAAGGCACTCTCATGCACACCGCAGCCACCTGCACTCATGACTGTACCTTCCTGACGGATGATTTAATTATCTGCACGGCATGGGCAGAGGCCCACGCTGAGAGCAGGGTGTCACCATGCTGGGTGCTGTACAACCCCCGGCCAAACACCCAGACAAGCTGGGTGGAAAAAGTAAAATGCATAAGGTTACTATTCTCATTTTTCAAATGGGAATCAGAGACATGCAAAGATTAAGCAACACATCCAAAGATAACACCAAATATTTCTTCAAACGTGTTATTACTATCACCAACCTGCTGTGTTGAATATTAATTCAACAATACTAATTGTGTTGAATATTAATTTCTATATTAATTTCTCCCTTTCTGAAGATATGCTTTTCCTGCACGTACCTTAGTAGAGGAAGCATTAACAAGGAGTAACACTCGTCACTGTGGTATGCTTCAAGGGACGCAAGAGTGAAAAGAAGTATTAGTTTAGCAAAAATAGAAGGGATACTTTTCCGAAGGAACTAGTTTGGGTACAGAAACAGCAACAGCATTAGTACAAAGACCCCCTGCGTGTCAGTTTGCAGTTTTATTACATGAGGTGTGTGGCATCAGAAGAGGAGAGGAGCTCAGCAGGAAGGCATGGCTGACAGTGAAATACAAATGTAATAAAATAAAATAAAGCCTGCTGTATCTCCGTGCATGACTGTGTGTGCTGCACAAGCGTCACATCGCCAAGCCAGAGTCACCACTCCCCAGGGACAGCGAGTGGTGGCTCTGGCAGAAGGGAGGAGAGCGAAGAGGTCTGGAGCACGTACCCGGGCAGAGCTGGCTCCAAGGTGCTGTGCCCCATCTCAAAGTCCCTGGAACAGTTTTGGGGGTCTCTGCAGCCCAAACATACTCCCAAAAAGCCCTTTGCAAAGCCCCCATGGCTTCCTGACCCCAGGATCTGCCCACGACAGCGCCGGGCGTACTGACACCAAGGTACATGGTATGAACTATTTTGTTACTTGTACAACTTCATTTTTAAAATCTTTTTACTGCATGTGTGTCTGCGTTAAGAAAGAACCCTTCTGACATCAAGAGATTAGATTAGGAATTATATAGCAAGCGAAGGAATATATAGCAAGCAACCAGGGAAAGTGCCCTACTGGACCTGCTGCTTCTTAACAGAGAAGGTCTTGTGGGGGATGTAAAGGTTCACGGTTGTCTTGGGCAGAGTGATCACGAGACCATAGTTCGCAATTCTTTGCAGAAGCAAGACAAGGAGCCAACAGAACTGCCATCCTGGACTTCCAAAAGGCAGACTTTGGCCTGCTTAGGAACATGGTTGAGAGTGTCCACTGGGAAACAGTCCTGAAGGGCAAAGGTGCCCAGGAAGGCTGGTCATATTTCAAGGAGGAACTCTCAAAAGCGCAGGAGAAGGCCATCCCCAGGTCCCATAAAACGAGCAGACAGGGAAGAAGACCGGTCTGGCTAGATAGAGGGCTTTGGCTGGACCTCAGGGAGAAAAGGAAAGTGTACAACCTCTGGAAAAAGGGGTTGGTTACTCATGAG
>JAOXNO010000033.1:197971-224370 GCA_028565335.1 Limnodromus scolopaceus
TTCCATGTGCCTTAGCAAAGATTTCAGGAGGATCTGCTCCATGATCTTGCCAGGCACAGAGGTGAGACTGACTGGCCCGGGGTCTTCTTTTTTTCCTTTTTTGAATATCAGAGTTATGTTCTCCTTTTTCCAGTCAGTGGGAACTTCGCCAGATTGCCACAATTTTTCAAATATGATGGAAAGGGGCTTAGCAACTTCATCCGCCAGCTCCCTCAGGACCCGTGGATGGATTTTATCAGGTCCCATGGACTTATGCACCCTCAGGTTCCTTAAGAGGTCTTGAACCTGATCTTCTCATACTGTGGGCAGTTCTTCATTTGCAGAGCCCTGTTTTTGCTTTCTGTGACTTGGGCAGTGTGGTTTGAGCCCTTTGTGGTGAAGACTGAGGCAAAGAAGTGGTTCAGTAGCTCAGCCTTATCCATATCCTGGGTGGCCAGGTCTCCCATTTCCTTCTGGAGAGGGCCCACAACTTTCCTAGTCTTGTCTTTGTCCCTGACATATCTGTAGAAGTTTTTCTTATTGTCTTTGATGTTCTTTAATCACTAGGTTATCTCTGGACTTGAGCACTGAAACCCTGCGCTTCTGCCGTCTTCTTTCTCTAATCCATCAACATTGCAAGAAATCTGTCTTACATACTCAAAACAGTCAGAAGACATCAAATCTCCTTTGTGCCACATTGAAATAATCTGCTATTTGGAAACTGCTTCTCCACCAAAGTGACAGAAAAAAATCTGATCTTTTATTATTTGGATGAGTAACCAACATATTTGCTAATGGTTTAGCAGTAAAACACAGCTCTCGGGACTGTCCCTTCCACCTCCCACGGAGAAGCGTTCAGTGAGTCTGCTTCCCAACATCAGTAGCCTTGTCCATATAAGCAAAACAAGAGACTGCTGACAACACACAACAGAGCTGCAGCCGCTCCTATCTTCTTCCCCTTCTTCCCAACATGGTTGGGGCTTTTTTCCTGTTGGAAAAAGACAAGCCTTCAGATTAAAAAAAAATTTCACGTTTTCATCCTGAGCCCCTAAGGCAAATGGAAAGTGCAATGGCCTAGTCACCAAGAGGCTTATCTACAGCTGTTGTGACCCAAGGAGACACTGAGATGAGAGAGGCTCAAGCACGGCAAGAAGCTATGAAGAAAGGTGCTCAAAGCAGCAAGCCAAAAGCACAACAGGAAGAGCTGGAGAGCAGCGTGCTGGGGCACCAGCAGGAAACATCCCCCTTGTCTGGAGTTCTCACCCCAGGGGAAGGAGGAAAAAAGGAAAAAAGACCAAAAAGTGATGGCTGTAGCAGTAAACAAAATGGTTCCAGCAGTCAACTGGTACAGTGACACATATCAGCACCGAATCCATGTGGCTTTAAGGAGTGGGCTGTTGCATCCAAGCTGCCCACTGGGACTTCTCCAGGATCAGCTGAACTCCAGAACTGCAACCAACAGGTCTTTGGGCCAAGGACCAAAGTACCAGTACCCAGGACCAACCTAACATTTCCATGACAAGATGACCACGTTTCTGAGCCAGCATGCAGGCTTTGGCACTGCACATGCTGTGCACAGTGCCACACAATGATGTGTGGCAAAGATGCTGACACAAATTTGGGGTTGTCACAATGAGCTGAGCCAGACCAAAGCAGAAGGATCTGCTCCCATTTGTCAAAAGGTCTCAGGTCCCCAAAATACACCGCAACCCCTCTAATGAGCTGGCATCACTTCAAAATGCCACAGCTGCTCAGAGAGTCCCAAAGCTGCCTGAAAGCCTTGGCTTCCTATTCGGATACTTTTAGGGACAAGAGTTTATTTGATGAATTCTGGCCTATCCAAACTTCTTCCAAGGGCAGCAGACAGGCTGACACTGATGAATTATGGCAGTCAGCTGGTGACAAATAAAAGCTTCTGGAGCTTCTCTAGAAACGCCCAGGACCACTACACAGGGTGGGATGCGTGCCAGAGACTTCTGAAAGAAAACGGTACAGCTATTTGCAATCATCCAAGTGGGAAAAACATAGACCCCCTCAGCACACGGACTTAACACCATACCAGCAAAATAGATTATTTACTTCAGATAGCGGGCTGAATCCTGAGCCCATACACAAGTAATTCCATAATACGCTCACATGTTAGGGCTATGAGCAACAAGAGATTTTTCAAGCAGCGCATCAGTTAACAACTAAAGAAAAGTAAAAAAGAAGAAAAAAAAAGCAGTTGAGACCTTTTCTGCTGGGAGAGTGGACTGAACAGGAATTGAAAATGGCGAGCTATGACTTGATAGAGTTACCACCGCTACTCGAGGCTCACAGCTGCTGCCCAAAATGTTCCAGAAATTTCTGAAAGCTTTGAGACTGCTGCCAAAACAAATGCCATGCACTGCAAGGCTCGAGTGGATTTCTAGGCAGGATACCTATCATTACAAGGGAATTCAGAGCAGCTTGAGGGTTTCCTTGTTAATCTTTTTATTTAGATCTGAATTCCAAGACACAAAAGAAAAAGCTTTTGGCACAAATTGACTGAAGAAAATATTTCTGTGCATGTATTTGAGAGAGTAAGGTTTTGCTCAATTATAGTTACTTAGCTATTGCAGAACAAGTTTTCCTCTGACTGCCAGAGAATGCTTTGCTTACAGTAAAATAAGACTTTGTATTTTCTCTTCTGCTGATCTATGGAATCACTTCTTTCAGTTAAAGCCACCATGTCCCCAAGGGGTAAAAACCTCATTACCTGAAAAGCACACTGCAGTTGGACCAAGTCAGAATCATGCAGTACAGCTTCGTACAACCAATTGACCTGTCAAAGCTAACAAACAAGCAGGCATCCAACTCGTATGAAAGCCCCCAGAATTTATCTTCCTTGAGATACAAAAGCCACTGAATTCTTCGCTGAATTTAAGTGTTCAGGGTGAAGAAAGACTGATTTTCTCTTTTTTACTCCGTGATACCTGAACTGACAGGGTAGGAAGACAAGGTAAACATTGCTACAGCCGTATTTGAGGAAATATGGATTAGTAGTTTTTGAGAACACGTCCACACATACTGGAGAAGATTTTTAGTAGCTAACAGAAGAAAGTGGAGGCTGTGAGTATAATCTTTTAAATAAACTACCAGTGTTCTCTTAAATACGATAATATCTTTACCCTGGGATAATCAACTCTTTAACCTTTGGCACTTGAGTTAAATAAACTCAAGATACAGTAATTATTTCACTAACAAAAAACACCCATGCTGCAACTTAAAATTATTAAAATGCTTTTAGTCCTAACCACACACACAGGGAAGAATGTGAGCTGCACTTATGGGGCTGGGGGGCGGAGCGGGGGGAGGGAATGAACCACATTTCCAGCTCTCACACAGGTGCATAGAGACATCGGCATCTGAGTAAAGCTTCATTAACTTCAGCAGAGCTACACAGATGACAACAGTTGTGGGTCTGGCCCAACATCTTAAATATATAACAATAAAAAAAGAAGACATTAAACTAAAATTCTGTTATTAGGGGTTTACATGCTGCTACATATGTGCTTGCAAATATAAAATAGTAGTTTTATTATGTTTGATGAAAGGTAGCACAGTACTCAGCTTCCATACGGATCCCCAGACAAGCTCACTGGCAATTGGTTAATCCAAGAAACTGAAATTTTGCCAAGAACTAAATCTTGCCCTAGTATAATGCCTCATACCTCATCCATCTTACTATGACCATAGCTCTGAATTGCTAAATAGTAGTGAGAAGTGCTCTGTAATTTAGAAAACCTGCAGTATTTTTGAAAAGGAAAATGGAAGTTACAAGCCAAGGTTTTGTAGCATATGGTTTGTGTTTACAGTTCTTCAGCCTTCCTGGGCCCATTTACAAGAACCATAATGAAGGTAAAATGTTTAAGCAGAAAACAAACAAACAAGCATTGCCCAGACAGGCACTGTTCTGCTTTGTTTTACTCTTAGGTTACTTTTTCTTTCAAAACCTAACCTGATACTGGAAATTGCAAAATTTTATGATGAAATCAGGAAAAGTCATGCTCCGGGAGCCAGACAAATCCAAACGCAGTCACTGTCTGTTCATTCATGTAATTTCCATGAGTTTCTCAAGGGCTGGCTGAAAAGGAACGCAGGGTTTCCCCTGTGACAGAGCTACAGGAGGAACCAAAGGAGGAACCCAGGCTGGCCCAAGGCTGCAGAGCAGGAGAGACGCTCTCCCAGCAAACCCAGCTCCTGGGAGCTCTGTCTACAGCACCAGGGCACACCAGCATCTCCTCCTGGCACCGGGGCGCTGCCCAGGGATTTTTAAAAATGGAGAGTAAACTGTCCTACAAAGCCAAAAAACCAGTAGCTGGAAGTAGGATTTGGGGTTAGGAGCTCCAGCTTTAGCTGGGCCCGCGAGAGGATAAGTTGAACAATTGCTTTAAGCTGAAAAGTCAGCTATATATGACAGCTACTTGTAACAGTCTGATTAATTAGCCCTTCAAAGCAGGTTACTGATGTATGCACTGGACCTTGACATTGACAAATAAATAATTCCTGGATTACCTGTTGAAAACAGGCCCAAATCCCACTCGTTACTTTACCAAATACCTGAAAACTGACAGCCCTCCTATACAGAACAGCATTAGATTATTTTTTCTCTAAGAAAAATAAAGTGAAAATACAGACATTAGCTTGTTATTTTAGAGGTGGTCTGAGCTAGAAAGTTTCACACTAGATCTCAATGCATCTTAGAAACTCTCATTCCCTTTTAAGTTGAAAAACTGCCCACAAAAATCACCTAAATAAAAGATGTAATTTGAAGGCAAAAAAGTAATTTCTTACATCTTGCTGATACAATTGTGTGCAGTTTGTAAACTACTTTTTAAAATTATATCAAAATCAATTCAATTGTTTTGTTTACTTTCGCTATGTCGTTAATTATGAGAAAAAGATTAATGATTTTGGAAGCTTCCAAGTAATTCAGTTCGGGTTTTTCTTTGAAGAGCTTTTGAAATAAACCTCCTATTCATGTTTCATAAGCACTTAAGTGTTTTGGTAATGCGCTGCTTTTTTTCCTGTGTATTTTACAGTAAGCTTGAGTTTACCGTAAGAAGTAAATATGAAGACTTGTTGAGAACCTGGAAAGTACAGACAGAAGAGAGAAAAGATTTATTTGATGGTGAAATAATTTTTTTAAACAAGCAATACCACAACTGATGGTGCAAAGTCATGTCCATTAATGCATTTAGTTATATGAGAGTTAAGGCCACAGAGATTTGCAGGTATTTTATTTATAAAATGTGCTATAGAGCTAGAAGTGCATGACTACAAAGAGCCTGCATTTCAATTGGAGTTGCTAACATAATTCAAGTTGTGAACCTTGACCCTTGAGTGTGAGTATTGGTTCAGAAAACAGTTCATCAGGTCATAAATAATTGGGAGGAACATTTAATTCTATGAGGAATAATATTAATTACATTCCTTAGAGAAGTACTGTTGCAGATGGTAATATCAGCAAATAAGCTACAGAACACTCCAAATATTTTGAAGGAAATGAGAAAAAAAAATGCCTGTTCTAGCATGTACAGTTTGTTTACTTTATGACAGAAGATGGCTTGAAATCAGAACTAAATTAAACCCCCACAAATACCAGGACCTTCCCAATTTTTGTTAATTCGTCTACAAAAATATGAGCTGGATACAAATTTGGATTTTAATATTGCCCTGATGCCAAACATTATAGAGTATCAGTTAATGTGTCTGCACCCATCTCTACCTGTCACACTCTGCCTTAAGTGCTTACACTGCAGAAAGGACTGCTTCACAAAAATAGTTTTAACAGTTTCATGTGTCAGCACAAGAGGGTTTGTGCATGTAATTATCCCTCCTTTTTTTTTGATCATATTGGTTATATTCTATCTTGCACAATTAAAAAAAGCTTTACAAGAATAAGATCTCTTAACTGTACATTATCATTAGATCCATAAATCAAGCTTTATAAATCCAAACAAACAAAAAAAATAACAATACTTCCCAATGGCTCCTAACATTTTGATACATTCAGGTGTTTTAAGGTGCTGTAGTGACTGATTAGACTATTTAATTATGCCTAACACTTTCTAATGTGTCCCTTCTTTTCAGCAGCATAAACACTTCACAAACAACATTGATAGCTGTGTATGTTTTGTCCCTCAAGGTTAGTTTTTTGAGCATTTCTGATTTGAAGAGATTCAGTTGTTTTCAAGACAGCAGTCAGTGAAAAAGACAAATGCTTTTATTGGTTGGGGTTTTGCTTATTTAAAACAATCAAAAGCGGAGGAGGTTACAGGGAGGGGGAAAAGCTATCACAATAATAGCTTTGTACAGTATTCAGTGTTCAGTTAATTATTACTTTGAGGTGTATTGCACTTACAAGAGTATGAGATGTCCTAGAGTAAGGTTCTGAAAGGGAATTTCCGGCCTAAGCCCTTTAATCCCTGCAATTTAAGATAAACTGACAAATACGCAAATATTAAAAAGTTGCACCAAAAAAGGAAGAGAGAGAGCTCACTGCTGTGAAATGCATGTGTACTCAGTATTTACGTATCTCCATTGGAAAAAGTGAAGCACGTCTAGATTATGCAGACCCATGTACGTGGGTCAGAGAGAGGAACCCCTCCCCTCCTAACCTGCCATGGTTTTCAGAAGCTCTGTCTTGTAACTGAATGAGCAGAAAAGAGGCACTTGATATTAATATAGCCACTGAACGACAGACCTGACAATTTGTCACCACTGTTTTCTTCCTACAGACCAGCAAGCGGGAATTTTTGGGTTGGCATTTCCTGTGTGCAGGCAAGCAACATCACGTCTGAGGTTCCTTCTTACTGCTCCCGCTGCTTGCTCTCCCCCATAGCACGCACACTTGCACTGTCTGGATACATCTTATGGTTGAGCCCAACATCAGTAAATTTTTTTGCAGGGCACAGCAGCAAACCCTCCCCACCAAGGAACCCAGAGCCAGTTCAGCACAGGGTGTTCCCCAGCTCTGTGGGAAGGTGCTTGCATTACCCATTCCCCCCAGGTGTACAACTGTCGGGTCGCTCCCAGGGGGAGGTGTTACACCAGGAAGCACAAAACGGACCACGGGAGCCAGAACCAGCACAAGGACATTGCCAACCCGGACTCCCCAATAAGCAGCAGCTCCCGCACAGATAGACGCAATGGGAACGGGTCCACCAGCAAAAACCTCACCGCATCTCGAGGTGAAAAACAGTTCATCTCCCACTAAGGCTCCATTAAGTGCCTTTACTGAGCAGAGACTGCCAACTGTATCACACTGTGCCAAGCCACGCACAATGGTTTTGGGATGACTTCTAGAGATGGTAAAGACCACGTTCTGGATGAATTATATTTAGACTAAAATTGCAGCAATTTTGTTCTGCATCACATTCTGAAATTTCATGTAATGAGACGTATAAAATAGAAACCCTGAAAACCATGAAGAAACTACTCAGATTTTTATCTTGAGACTGCTATCAGAAACCCAGCTCAGGAAAGTTTTTGGCTTGAAGTGCACACTAAATTAACTGCTTTCCTAAAGGGAAACCGCACCACTGGAAATGCCATAATGGAACACATGACAGCACACAGCTTTGGTGGGAAGAACGGAATTCAGTTTCTATTTTGCTCACTTGACCAAAAAGCAGCGCTTCTGGACCAGATTCACTCGCCCTGGCTGAACAACCTTAATTCCCCTGCAAGTGCTCCCTGTTCACTGCTTTTTACACAATGTTTTCTACATAAAACTATTCGGAACAGTCACCATACAAGTGAAAATATTTTCTGAAAAATAAGATAAAAATACAGTTCTGAGATAAATAAGACACTGGATCTAAAATCTCTTATGTTTTCAGTACTCAAAACATTTTCAAATTCTGAGCAGGAGTTAAAAAAACAACATCAGAAAAGCACAAAACAAGGCAGAAATCCTCTTCCCCCAATATTCTCATTCAGTAAGTCAACAAAACTCATCAGTTCTATCTGAAGGCAAAAATCCATGTAAAGTTTTAGCAAGTGTATGGGAATAGCTTTTTCTTCCCACTTTTTGGAAAACACTACATAAACAGCAGATAGGCTATGTCAGCCAAATCACCTTAATTCATGCGGTTGCAGTTTTCTTCAAATAACTCTGACAAATGTGTGGGGCAGGATTTCCCAGTACAAACACCACCGTGCTGGTTCCCCGGCACATCACACTTCACCATACCCTCTGATCCCACTCTCCAGTACCATTTCTAACAACATGCCTTGCACAAACATTGCAGCCTCACTCCTGAATAGTCTACTGATTCTCACCTAGAATATGTTTTTAACGCTGACATCATATGTAACGCTTTTGAGTCCTCAGTACTAAGATAGGTTAAGCAAAAACATTCACAGCGAGATAAGCAAGCTAATGGTTTTGTTAAGTATTTCCATGAAAAATCTGGGAGAATATAATTTTCAACTGTTTAACACACAAAACCAAAATTAAACAAACTGGCTCTGGGAAATTCAACAACATCTATCACTAAAATTACATTGGAAATCTCATTTAGGCTAAGCCTAAATCATTTGTGCCTCCATAGATTTAAAAAAAAAAATAAAAAGCCCCCCAAAATTAAAAAATCCCTACCTCTAATAATAAAAGAAGAACAAAGACAGACAAGACAGCATCAACTGCAAATATTTGTGGTAGAGTGTCCCTGAAGCTGCTACATTCCAAACCAATTTCAGCGTAAGATTAAAATGTAAGCCCACAAGTGGAATTTTTATCTGAAACTTACAGAAGAAATTACCACAGTAGCCTCAAATGCACCAGAAAGAAGAACACACAATGTCCTCAAACAGAGCAAATGTAGGAAAACTGCTCTGGTCTCTGCTTTACCAACTCCTCCAACAGCAGGTGAGAGTCATCTCAAAATCAGGAGGCCTATTAAGGGGCAAATGTCTTCACCTGTACCCAACTGGTAACCAGAGATGTGATACAGACTTAATGAACCCAAGTATTACCTTCAGAGATTTGGAACAAGAACCCCCATTTTAATAACAAATCTAGCATCCTACATAGCATGGGTAGTAAGAAATTACTCCTAAATACATGTTGATAGTTTATGCAAACTTCATATATCATTAAGACAAAAAAAAAACAAACGTAATAAAGCTTTGGCACTTGAGACATCCTGAGGATATCAATGTATGTATCTTTTCACCAACACTTCTCTGAGAAGAAACTTAGAGAAAATTCCAGGGCAGGAATTTTATAAATGAAGAGTCATGCGTTAAGAAATACTCAATGAACTGGCTCAAGATCCCCATACCCGTCAGAGTCGCCGGGGTACACCAAGCAGCTGGCATTTACGTGCAGAACACTCCTCCTCTCCATGTAAGAAGCTGTTCTCACCTTTGTGCAGCACACAGGAGATGACAAAACTCTCTCTTCGGTTCCCTACTGCTAAAAAGAGTCAGGGATTAGATAATACAAACCATCAGCAATCCCTGGCAGCCAGCAGCATGGGACCAAAAAACTTTTCTTACAGAACTGTTATCACTGCCATTTCCAAAAGCAGGCAATTACAGTAAGATCTGCAAAAGCAGGGGTGGTATCTTCCCGGGGTAGGGGTTAGAATGTTAAATAAGGAACCCAAGTCCTAATAATAATTCATAAAAACTTACCATCCTTTCTTGAAAATGAGGAGTGAGTAAGCAAACCTCATCTTACAGGTAATTCTCTGCCAGATGTTATTAAATTCTCCAGTGTTAAGTTCCACAGAAGCTTTACTTCATCATTTAAAAAGGGAATGATGTTATTGACAATGACAAAACACTGGTTCACATTTTTCACCACACATAATGAAACCAATTTTGTCAGCTTGTTTTCCAAAAAATATAGTGAAAATTTACACTATGTTCTCTAAGTTCTCCACAGACAGCAATGAAAGAGCCAAGCGTATCAGCTTCCTTCTAGTTCAGCCCACTCCAGCCAAAGGAATTCCCTTTAACTCAGGGAACTCTATTTCCTGGAGAGGACCATCTAGTAGAAAGATGCTGATCATTCAAACACACATAAAATACGTAGCCAGTGACTGCCTGAATGCCTTAAGATTATGAACGTTTAAGTTTGACAAAATAATTTGCAATTCCCAAAAGCTGCCTCTACTTCCCCTTAACTACTACTAAGGACTTGGCTCTGACTTCCATGGAAATTTTACCATTGAACTTGTTGCATAAATCACCCAAGAAGATAAACCTCAATGTTTTGGGGGGAAGGGAGGTGGTTCTGCTATTTTTGCAAGTTAAAGGTTAATGAGCAGCTTCAGCATAAAGCGCAGGCCAGCTGCTTTGTGATATCATTCACTCGACTCTTTGGCACAATGAAATACACGTTTCTGATCCAACTTACTCTGCGATTGCTGACAGCTAAAAATTTACTATCTAAATATTTTTACTCCTAAAAAATTATTAGTACCTCTATCAGAGTATTTGTGCATATATACTTTAGCCCATATGGTTATAATGTGAAACTCCTTTTGACTACATGGATTGATTACTGAAAGAGATCTAATTTTATCATAAATAAATTAAGTTAGTCATTCTAGATTCTGCCCAGCTGACAGTCAGCTTCATGTGCTCGGTGGCTTTGCAAGGCTCAGTTTTTTTAGCAAGGAAGGACTCCACAGCTGATCTTGCATCATTTAACTCCAGACTCCAAGATCTTAACGCTGAATACCCACACGCACAACACACAGTACCCCATTTTACTAAATAAAGGGTAACACTTGCTAAAGCACCACAAATCAAAACCAAGGTTTAGAAATTATTTTACAATGACAACTACGTCACAGAAGAGAATAAATGTTGTCAAAGCATGTATTCTGTGTTTAACAACATCTCTGTTCTTACCTGGAAGTACAAACTACCCATCTTTCATCTCAGTGTTTCTATCCATACCCTGACAACCATCAATGCAACACGTGAATACTTCAGACATGAGGCTTCTGGGCACCACAGACGCTCTTGGCAGACCCCGTGGTCTCGGGCTGCCTCGCTGCACTAACAGTTTATTGTTAAACTGCAACTGTAAACTGCCTTACTGTCTCACCCTGTGAAATCCAATTACACCTGAAGACAGGCGTATAGTGCCATCCTAGATATCCTGGAGCATTTAGGAGACACAAGGCTGTGAGATGTGACACAAACCTCCCAGAAACTTGAACCTGCCTGGAGCAGCAGCTGGAATCCAGAATCCAGGCAGGCACTACTCCGTTAGCAGAGACAGTGGTGGGACTAGCTGTATCCAGCTTCAAAACATCGGGCAAAATACTGCCTGAATGCTTCACAGAGCAATCCAAGTATTTGTAGGATAATAACAAATTACAAAATAACAAATTTCTTTAACCTGTGTGAATTATGCAAACCTGCTGGAGCCCTGGAAAGTTCTGAGCATCCCTGTGGCAGCGAGGAGCTTGCAGGGAGGCAGCACTTTGTCACCAGCCGGGAGCAGCCCAGCTGAGTTTGTAAAAAACAACCTTCTCCGCTGGCTTCACATTAGAAGCATCCCCTACAACAATTATTAGTACACAATAACTATGACAGCCAAACAGCCACTGAAAACAGCAGAGAACCATTGGGGAAGTTAACGGCTGTTACTTCTATGCCAGCAACAAATGTGAGTTCTGCTTACCTGACCGACTCCATGAGAGACACCGTTCCAGGCCCAACAAGAAAGGCACTGAATAGAAAAGGGGCTGATCTTAGGAAATAAGTCATTATTTATTTAACCTTCAGTGATGATTGCTATATGGGGTGCTAACATTTTTGTAGAACTGCTGTGAACCACTTACTCTGTGCTTTTTTAACTCTTGGGAGCCTTTACTTGAAACATGCACGACAGATCCTTGGTGCTGCAGAGAGGGTCAGGTTTTTCCTCGAGACTGAGGGGGGACTTTCCACGAAGCAGGAGGTCCGAGGAGAGCAGAGGATCCAGCGCACCAGGAGATCTTGGAGGCCAGGTCTCTCCAAAGCCACTGCTCCACGTTCAAGCCGCGTTCCCTCAATGGGGCAAAATCTGCTAGTGCTCTACTTAACTCTGTTGCTGCTCCAAGCCTTTCACCTCTGTTTTCCACGTTTTTGTGGGCTAAATGTCTACATTTCTTCGGCAGACCATTTTCAATGCTCCCATATGTACTGTAAACAGAACCGGACAGCTGCAGTATCATTAGCAATTCTCCTGTTTTCTTTAAAGCCACTGTGATCTGTTTTCATTTGGTTTTTCAGGAAAATTAAAGAAGGCTTTAAAAAAAGAGCTCCAAAACCTGATGCACCACAATGACCATGTGGGCAGTTAGAGGGGAAAATAAAGGGGGGTAAGAAGGGGGCTCAATTGCTTCCTGTGGTTAAGATGTTAAAATCCAATCCAGAAGAGCCTGGCTTGGTACTGTGGGTTTTGCTGGTATCTTATTTATGAACATCGGAAATAAACTTGCATGTGTGCCCCACTTTCGGTAGAAAGCACATGTTAAACAGATGCAACCCGGTTATATTTCCATCAAATACAATTGAAGACTCATATTAAAGATGCTGCCAGATGCCACAAAAACTAAACAGTTTCCAGAAGAACAGAATTTGCTGTTGCAGTGACAGCACTTTCCAACAAAATAACAGGCTACACTAACAAACTGAAGGAATTCAGCTCCTCCACAGAGATAATTCTCTTACTCAAGTCATTTATAACTTCTTTTTACAATCAGACATCCATTTATTCCAACTAATTTATGTCAGATATATTAATAATTGGGTATGTACTAAGCCAGATTTAAGGCTTCTTTAAACACTTCCACAAATTCTTTCTTTAAAGAACAATAAGAGAACACACTTGAACTCGGATGGTCTGAGATTCACGCTGACTCTGCACTGTGTTCCTCTTACTGGGGCACACATCCACCAGTGTTACTGCCACAGTCAGATATTTCACACCTGGCCTTAGGATGCAATAAGCGCCTTTATCTTGGCTTTTTAAATTTCTCATTCTTGATCCAACACTGTCTCATTGTTTGGTATGCTGTTCACATCTTTCCTCATTCCACTACCTGACACCAATGAAAACAAGCAAATATAATGCAATTTGCACTGAAAAGTAAGATTTTAGCCATTTCTTATAAATACAAACAACGCATAACCAACCCTCATTGAAAGGAGCTGGAGAAAATGAAGGTTATTCCTTAATTATAAATGCTTCATGTGATAAAATGCAATGAGATATTAATGAGAGCTGTGGAAAAAAAAGTAAAACAATTTTTTTTTGTGGGACATTTAAATTAATAGTAGTAAATCACAGTACCACAGAGAAGAAAAGAAAAAAAAAAAACACCAAAAAAACCCAAAACACACGCCTGCTGCTTGTGAAAGGAAAAAACCCCATTCTTCCATGTTCCTGCATAACCATAGACGGGTATCTCGTCAGGTCCCCACTGTGGTGCACGGGCAGGGATAAGCCTGACTTAGGGAACCTGGTGTGCAGCAAGGGAGACTCTGCTGGCAGCATCTTCTGAGTGACAGCACCCCTGTCTGCTGGAACCCAGCTTCCTAAACATGCTGTAAACACTGCTTCGTTCAGGTTTTGATATGGAGGAAAATGCATGGAGGATACAACTGGAGACAGGAATATAACACCACCATACAAGAAAGAATCATATACCATTACAATGGGCAGATACTGTTATATATATCAGGATTAGCCATTTGTTCCACATCTTGTAAATATTCAATGACTATTTCAGGTTGTAAAAACATCTGGACCGAGGGAGGTAAGTGATCCTTTATAAGCATATGAGACAGCAGAGGAACTTATTAATTACACAACCCCAGTGAGTACTGGATGAGTGCTGAAGGACCCTGATAGCCCCACACTTCCTCCCTCTGTATAAAACTCACTGACAAGTTAGCCATGGGCAGGAGTATTTCACTGCCAAACGAGGAAGCATGTGCCTTGAAGATGAACTTCAAAGCCTGGTACATGGGTATGGTTGGAATCGCTTATCAAAAAAGATGAAGAAGTGATGGAGTTATAAATATCTTCATGTGGAGAGAATACCGGATATTATCAAGCTCATTAATTTAGCAGGGAAAGGACCAAGCCAAAACCAATGGCTAGCAGCTGAAGCCATACAAAGCCAATAGAGTTTCAACAATACAGCACATCTCAATCCAAAGCTACCCACATCGCTTCCACTTATGAATTTAGAAGCAGAATCAGTTGTGTTAATGCAATGTATTTAGCTATGTTTTTTAAAAAGTAAACTGACATTTCCCACAGAAAAAATCACTTTTTCTTCTATGAAGGACAGGGTTCAAATGCACCAAGACAGTAGACAGCTGATCCTCAAATAACTCAGGCTATTTTTCACCAACAGAGAAAAGAATTCCTAAACTTATCAAGTCGAAAGAGATTCAACTTCTTCAGGCTTAATGAATATGTCATTCATTACAGCCATCAGTGTTCAGTTCATATCGCATTTGATAAACAATAACCGAACTCTTTATGAGAAAGACAATTATCACATAACAGCATTGATATTAAGTGACAAATTACTCAGGCTGATGAGTGAATAAGAATTATTCTTTTTACTTTGGCAGGTATAAATCCAAATTTACGTTTGTTGGCCTTTAAAATACTAGTACTCTCCAGGCTGTGAATGCAACTGAAAACTTTAAAAAGCAACTTGCTGAATCACTGAAAAAGCAAAATACATTCCGAATGCAAAAAAAAAGGTAAATGCTGAAAATCCATGTGTCCAAACACCCGTCGGTCTTACAGCTTGTCTATAAATCAGTTCTCCCTTACTCTGCTGGAGTGACACACCAGACAGAAGGAAGCCATGTATCAAGTCTAAGTATCAAAAGAACAAGTTTACTGACAGGAGGCCTACAAGAAAATAGACCTGTTTATTTTGTTGCTATTTTGTTTATAATTCTAGCTGAAATGTTTATGGAAAAAAGAAAAAGCTTTCTTAATATATTTTCAGTGGGACTCTTTTTTCCATGCAGAAGGAGTGGCAAAAGGCACATATTTCCTTCAAGATTTCTTTCTTTTTTTTTTACCTAATTATTTCCTCCTAGTAAAAGAACGGGAAAAAGTTAAAAAGGCAAAGTAACACTTTACGAAGTGTTATTTTTCACTTTTTAATAGTAACTTTTCACCTTTAAGTGCTAACCCAGCGCTTGAAAGCTAAATGAATACATCCCCCCATGGCACTTGCAGCACAACAAGGTGGACTGCTGTTAAAAAAGTAAGACTCCTGTGGCCAAGTCGTGAGGGGAAAGCAGTCACCTCGAGTAACCCAAATTGTCCATTGGGAAATCCTCACAAACAGGGCACCAGGAGTCGACTGAGGACTTTTCCTAAGTGTGCAAGGGTAAAAACTGAAATCCAAACCTCTGTCACATGAAAATGCTCAAAGATTTCTTGCAAAATTTAAGGTGACATTAACTTAGATGGCTAATTTGGAACCAAAGAGAGATTTTATCACAACCTGAAAGCAGATGATCCAGTCACCTGCTCGTATCAGATGAAAGCACTGAGGGAGGGAAGAAGAAACACCAGACTGTAAGGGTAATGTAGTTTTGTTTGGTGCTCTCACCCTTCTCCCCACTGCAAGCGGTCTCTGCTTCCACCTTCTTTGCGTCTCACAGACATAGGTCCCAAAACACTGAATTCAGAAGGAGCCCTCAGAGGAACCCCCAGGCCTGGCCCACGAGGACGGGTTTCAGAAGGGCCTGGCACAAGGACAGTGACTGTTACCCTGGGCACCTCAGTCATTATGTGCCAGTGTCTTCTGCCACAGACCACAGGTCTCACTCCACCTACATGAGCCGTGCATGGACGGAACCTTGCACCAGCCACACCAAGGAACCAACATGAAAAGCCCGCAGAGCCCTGAGATGCTGTCTATAATTAAAATAACCTCATCAACACGTTGACTGTTCCTAGATGTAACTTCAAGAAGGACCATTAGAGAATCAAGTCACTTCCAGAGAGTGCAGATTTCGCACAATGCATACCTTTGCAGGTATCATTCTGCCATTAAAACTGAACTTGGAAAAAGCACATGGAACATCTTAATTCAGCTTTGTACAAAAGTTGTCTATGTGTTATGTTACAGCCTGCTTAGAAAAACCGGGCCAAACCCAGTAATACAAACGCTTTAAACAAGGTATCAGGTGCTGTGGTCATGAAATAAGACTTCTTGGTAGAGAAGAACTTTTGATCAGAGCTGAAACTTATTAAAAGCAAATGTTAGAATGTGAATAAAAATTTAATATTTTTACATTGCCTTTAAGCTTCTATGAAGGGAAGAGTGAAACCTCTGATTAAGTGAAGCCATTTGGGAGAATACACTGCAACACTGAGTGGCTATAGTTACACACAGTATACTGTATCTCTCCAGTTTTGGAGATTTGCCACCACAAGAATTCAAATCCAAGCCACCTGGCCATAAAGTACAAGTGCAATCCTCTTGAAACTCAAATATTTAATCTTTATCTCCTAATAAATACAACAGAAATGCTTAAGGAATGTACGACCATCATTTTGTCTCTTATTATTACTGTGAAATTTTCAGATAAAAGATTTGATTTTCAATGTATTGTGATCAGTAACTGGTCTCCGGACTTCTCACAGTCAGCTAGCTACACACACAATGCAACATAACTGAGGAATGAGAAAGGGACTTATCCAGCAGCTCCCTAGAGCTAAGCAGCAAAAGGGATGATTGACCTTGATGATAAAGACAGTTGTATATCTGACACTACCAGGTATCACGCTCAATTCCAACAGGAGATGGGAGCGAGCAGCAAAAGGGCAGATGCTGACCCTCACTGACTAGTCAGTAACAGGAGGCAAAAGTTTCCTCAGCAAAGGAAAATCCTTCACCTTCTTCAGTGGTCACATTGTTTGCTGGGCCTATTACTAGCACAAGAAGAAATGGAAGATACTTCTGATGCCTGTGGCCAGCTCAGCAGAAAAAAACCCCGATCCCAAGTTTGTATGAGCTGTAGCAGTGCTCACAGACTCACATCTCCACCAGTAAGTGTGTGTCACACCGGTCTCTCATGGCTGACAACGTAGAATTGTGCACGTACAGAATATTTCATGGCTATATCATATCTCACTTTTACTGACAGAGGTCACTGAGGGCCAGGAGGTGACAGCGGGACAGGACGTCTGCTGGCCAATCTCTGCTTTCCGAAGCATAGTGCCTGGTGCTCAGTGGTTCACCCTGTCAGCAGTAGCCATCCTGCGCCCAGTGCAGCAGGAATTTCCCATTCCGGAACTAGGACAGTCACAAACGCATTTTATGACCAGCTCCATCCCCAAATAAAGCTCCAAAACCTCATCTTCCCATAGACACATCTCACTAAATCTTGCCCTCTGCCTTGCAAACAGCATCCCCTCAACCTTTGCCAAAGGAATACAAATTAAAAGAGATCAAGATCCCAGGTCTCAATGCTGCACCTCACTACTTTTCTTTATGGCTGCATCTTATTAATTTGTACTTAATAAGGGCTTACAGTATTTCTGTCACTCTCATAAACATTCTCAAAAGTTTTCTTATGAAGATAGGGCAGCTTCTAGAAGAAAACTGTTCCTTAAATTATGAAATCTTTAAGTCAAGGGGTAGAACTGTCTTCAGATAGCTTTGCTTGCATGTCATATGCTCTTCTCACGCAGATGGTCCTAAATGTAATTGAGTCAGCAACCACTTCCAAGGATTCCAGATGACCATACCATCAACTTCTAATGCATTACAACATCATCTATATAATTTTCTTTCAACAAGCATGCACATCAGAAAGCAGGAGCTGCAGACCAATGACCCATTCAATCTTACGTCCTCCTCACAGTTGCATTTCATGCTAGGCCCTATGCTCTAAAACCCTGCCAAAGTCTAAGTATAATCCACTCACTGTGCCTCACACCTACTTACTGGTTTGCAGCTTACACTCGTTTTATAGCACTTCTTGACTGTGGCTGAAAGGCTTTAAAGCTAATGATTTCCAACTGCATATTAGTCAATTTTTCAAAAGAGAAAGGAAGGTGATGTCATCTTCAAAGATGAAATGATAGGAATTTTTGTGGTTTGCTTACTATTAATATATGGATTTCTGCCACAAAAACCAAGGTAATCATAAAATCAACCAACCAGGTAATACTGGGAATTCAGAGGGGAAAAAAAAAAATATGTCTATGTATATAAATTATCATATAGGAAATGTTGTTGAAACACTCTCCAAACCATATGCAACTGCTTCCATTCCACTAACATAATTAATTTGCAAGAGTACTTAATCCTTATAGACACTGGAGATAAAATCCTGGGCTCATGTCTCTTCACAGATATCACAGCTTATAAAACCTCTATATATTTTTCCATACATATCAGAATTCAAAATAGCAACATTTCTGCTACTACCTTCCTGCTCCTGTATGATAAATCACAGTTTTCTGACAAACAGCTACAGTGCCAGAGTTTTCACTTTTTGATTTACATTAACATACAACAGAAGTGTGTTAGTCTTTGTTTTCCAACTGATGGCCTGCAACAAACTCCAGAACATGATCAGAAATGTTCCTTTGGCAACATCCATAAGATTTTAAGTGAAATTCAAGTTTAAGCTTTTGCAAGGTCCCAAGAAAACTGCCCAATCCTGGGCTTTTTTGCATAAGCTTCTCAGGAAGCTGGTGGTCCTGGAGTTTCTGTGGAGCTTCTGACTGCAAATGAAATTCATAAAATCTCCCATTGAACACAGGCTGCATCCTCCTCTTCACAGGATTCAGTCTCAGAGGAAAACCACTTGTGTCTGCATTTATAATTTCCTCCTTCTTTGACGAGCTTTGCTGTCTTACTACGCCACTTCTCCACAACTGTTCCTGATGCTCACCTCAGCAGGATCACTTCACTACACTGGGACATTTTCATATACATTGTCATTGAACTTGCACACTTCCAGTACTATCTCGTGTCAATAAAACAATCCTGGGCTAGTCTTACTCCAAAGAAAACCTGCTCAGTGCAGCACAGACATACAGATTTTATGTCTCTCAACTACAGCTGTTTTTCCAACTTCCAGCACAAGCCAGGAACAAACCTACAGCCAGAGGATGTAAGTGAAATCTGCAGATCACACCTCAGCCGCAATACCTGGTGTAGCCAACTTCAGTGCAAGTGTACCTCAACTGCAAATCCAGCCACCCACACTTAGGACCCAAAACGTTCTCAACTTAGTTGTGCCAAAACCTCTGCAGGACTGTCTGTGAACAGTGGTGGCCACAGCTCCAGAAATCCAGAACGGCTAAAAAGGAAAGACAGCATGGAGAGGCTCAGACAAGAGAAGAAAAAAACCCAAACAAACCCACAAACAAACCATAAAACACACACACAACCGCAGAACATGGGACAGACTTCACATCACTTACTTGCTTTGTCTCACCTGCTCAACTCTGAGCTCTTCAAAGCAGCTACCAAATCCTGCTAAATTTTAATACGTTATCCAGCCCAGCTGTGATACTAACAGGATGTAAAAACGCACTTAGCAGGAACCTGGAGTTATTGGGCTTAACCAGTTTGTCACGATAAGCTGAGCACCTTTTCCAAAGTGAGCGCTGTAACAAAGCACTGCAGGTGTGAACTCACTTATTGCTGCCCCAGGACACCACACGCTACAGAAACCACACTTGGCCCGAATTCACCAAAATTGCTATCAGAAGCAACTGTGACAGGCCAGAGAACATCATCTCTGTCCAAGAAGCAGAGGCAAGAACAGCTCCAGGGCAGACAGAACAGCAAAAACACAGTTCAGAAAAAGGGTTAATGAAGCGAACAAGATACTTGAACAAACAGGAGCTACTAGATGTTTATATTTTCTTCAGTTGTTCCCTGTAACGTATCAGTTACTTCAGCTTCAAACAGAACAATTAAAACACATCTGAGAGGCATTACAGAATTCTGGTGCCCCACACAATTATCTCCACAGCAAAACTTGGGGCCAATGTGTTGCAATATGCTATTCAAACACCAAACACTTCCTTTCCTATGATAGAAGATAATCCAGGAATTTAATTTGTGAACTCCCAGGTGGCTGTCTTCCACATTACACATGCCTGAGGGCAACAAATCCTTTAATGCTTTTTGCACCCTCAGGTGAATGTCCCAGACATGTTCCAAGAGGAGCTCCCCTTCATGTAACCACATCACACAACAAGAAGCAAGAATTCTTCCTGAAGCCAAACTAAGATTATATTAAGAGTTACCCAAACACATTATTGTTTCAATATTTTACATGCATTTGGTACTGCCTTAATTTCATATGAGTATGACTGAAAAAATAAAATGAGCAAATTCTGCAATCTGCTGCTACAAAAAGCATGCCACTGCAAACACCAAGACAGCACTTCAAAAACACAACAGGACCAATACTTGGTGCTGGAGAAGAGACGGCTCAGTGGAACAAACGTCTTGACGCATAAAAGGGATTTTGTGCCTGTCAGGTCAGCATCGTTTGCGGTACTGTAATAAGCCATGTCTCATCTAACACCACAAGCGCAAAGGATGCTCTTCAGTTTATCACCTAGCTTTTAAGAAAATCATCAAGTCCAGTCTGGCCTAAAGGTTTTGATATTGGTACAAAAAGAAGCAAACAGCAAAACAGCAGCTTAAGCCATGAAGTATACTAAAGTGCAGAGTAATGTTTTCGCAAGACATCAAAAGAATTCCTTAAATCATTAAGGCACACTCAAAGAACCATCAAATGTTAAAAAAGTTGGTGGTAGTAAAAACATCACCATTTAAAAAATAATACTTTCAATATTGATTGACAGAAGTCCAAGTCACCATTTCACTCCAGAAGCTGAAAACTGGTTCCAGGACTCATTCCTGAAAGCTGTGTCAGGGTCTCACGAGGGGAACGTTTGTGAGGACTACAATAAAAATAACAAAACAGACCTCAGGAAGTAATGTGGACACTAAAAAGCAACAAAAATGCTCACTTACTGCAGAAAAAAGGACTGCTTACTAAACTGTCACATCTTTTATTCTCAGAATCTTACTGTACAGCTGGGGGCGGGGGGATTAAAAAAAATCAAGTAATCAAGTATAACTTGTAATTGCTTTTCTAAAGAAGATGTAGGTAATTTATAAACTTAAAGAATCTGTTGACTTTGCATGTGACGAGCACTCAAACTTACACATTTTTTTCGTAAAAAGGGATTTAGGGCCTTTGAAAAAAATCATTTTCCTATTTCAAATTTTATCTGAAGACTAGGCAAGAAGCTTATTTTTACTGACATTAATAGATCTTGAACAATAACATCCATAAGAATGAACCTTGCTCTTTAAGTTAGACTAAGCACCAACTACTTTTAACAATTGCTGAATTAGTAAATCAAGAAGAAACAGGTCAATTCTAACAAATGATGAATGAGTCATACACAAAACTCATCTTTGTCATGGATGCAAACTGAAATATGACTTTTTCCATAAAGTTCTGTGGAGCAAACAGACTCATCTTACAAGTCCTTCAGGTGAGAATTACTATGCTCTGTTAAGGCTCCAGGATGAAACAGTTCTTCAGATTGTAAAAGAGAAATAACTAGACTTGCAAGGAGTTTTGCAAATATCAAAAACCCTTTCCCATAGGCGTGTGCCTGCAATCAAGCAGCAGAAAGAGGCTTCTCTTCCGCTTTCCTTATTTAGAGCAATATATCAACCACACCACTCTTGTATAATTCATACAGTCCAACAGCGCATAAAGCCACAATACCACCATCCGCGTCCTCAGAAAGGATGTTTGCTCTATTTTTGGAAATTACACAAGATCCAAGAACTGGACCCGTAATAGCTCATTCCACGTAACCATAGGATGACTGGGACATTGGTTTGTGTTCCTGTCCAGACTTTCTGTACCCACAGGAGCTACATTTGGTGGCCACCACAGAATGCAATGATGCCTTTGGCTCTCAGTATTCACACGCAGGCGTACGCCTGGCACTGTTCACCAGTAACGAGTTAAGCAGCGGCTGCTTGGTTTGCTGCAGGCTGGTGCAGACTCGCCACCTGCTTAGCAGCTCAGCACGTGTGTTTCTGGAATTAAAAAAAAAATAAATTAAAAAAAAAAAATCATTCTCAGTATTGCAAATCTGCCAGAGCCCTTCCTGACACCACAGCAGGATCCAGCTAAGGTTAAGCAAGGATGCCCACATAAAAGTTCATCTAAAGACTAATTAAATTTCAGGTTGATAAAGAAATTGTTTGTTTCTCTTGAGAGTAAGAAAAACCTAGAAATTTGCAAGAAAGAACAGGGAAAATGTTACATGTGACCATTCTCTGTGTGTTCGTTTTGCCTGCAGCTTGTCCCTAAGTGGCAACAGTTAGAAAAAATCAACTGGTTTCCATCTGTGGGTAGACCATAAATACAAATAGCCTGGCACAGCTGGCTGGGGCTGCCATAGAAAAGAACCTGAAAATGGCTGCTGACAGATGGCTGGCACAGACCCACAGCCCACACAGGCTCCTGCCGACCAGCTGCTAAACTGGCCGCGGCCCTTCCCAGTTCACTCACATCCATAGTGTGCATCCTGCTGACAGTACAACCGAGGGGCTGTCTCTACTGGAACCACAGCCGGGTGCTGCAACGACGAGCTGTGCACCTCAATTCTCATCCATTCTGCCCAATCATCTGCAGAGACCCCCAGACCGCCCACTCCGCAACACCCTGCAGCAACACCAAACCAGTGCCATGGCAACACATTCAAGGTCACTTGTGGCACAGTATTTGGGAGGGAAGGGTGCAGATAGATCATTAAATTCTTAAACTCCTACTCGGTTGGTGACCAAGGAAAAAGCTATGCAGCTGACAGAAGAGCTATACACATCAACATAATTTTCACATGGTTTGTCTTATCTATCGAGCTCAATGTGGCAGCAACACAAAAACAGGGACTAAGAACATGAAAACCTCAGAGCCAGACAGCCAAGTCAAGAAGACAAACATGGGTGTCCTGTCCAAAGTCCTTGGAATGCCAAAAGAATAACCCTGACATAATACAAACAGTAAAGTAAAAATATCGGTTATGGAAAATTAGGATGGATATGGCCACGACTTGTTTTACCTAAGGGTAGTTTCTTTCTTCATGTCAGGCAGCCGTGCCTCATCTATGCTAGAGAAACAGGGACTTTTAACCCATGCTTTCCAATCCCCCTTTCCATGGAGTAACGGAGCCCGTGCAGTGGCAGGAGCCAGAGGTAGCTGCATCCTTCAGTCCACAAGCGAGGAAGTGCAGCTTTCCTTCTTCAGAGCCTCACAGTCTACTCAGCAACTCAGGACAGTCAGCTCTTCTTTCTTTTCTTTATTTCTCTCTCTTTTTTTTTTGACTGATAAGGAGGAAGATTCGACCCACCTGTATTTCTCTTACTGCCTTTCTATAACAGCTTTAAAATTTTATCTTTCTCTCCACATAAACCTGACAAAGGCTGTCGAAAGGCATTAACAGACAGAAAGCCCCATTTGAAAAGACGGAAAAGTTTAACACGAGTCCTAAGGCATAACTGACTCCAGGTCATGATTTCAAGAGACAGTTACAACACACTTCCACGATAAGTGAGTATTCAACAAGTTAATTTATGTTACCTGCCAAACCGAAAACTCCTTAATGACTAGTTTAACTGTGTTTGTTCACTAATAAAAATGTGGGAAGAGTGATTCTTGCCATGGCTGAAAGCCGACCAAGCAGTCTGTGTGAAGGACAGCTACAAGGGCGCCAGAGGAAGGAGCGCACTGCCTCTGCTCCCCTGCTGCTAACTTAGGACAGACAACCGTGCTTTTTATACTCAGCTAGAAGGAGGAAGACCAAGGGAGCAGGGGGAAACACTGGTAAAAATTCATGTTTTCATATACATTCAATACAAATCATTTAATGATCTTTTATTTTAATAGCAGTTTCTTTGTGTTCTGTGTCTCACTTTCTGAGTGTTCATGAATAGGGAGAAGAGGCGAGAGGTATGGTCAGATAAAAAGAAATTAAGTTAAAGGCCTGTCTTCCACAGACTGCTTTCCATGCAGCTACTACCTGTCAATTAGTGTAATTCAATAAAGACTCATTTCCTCTGGGAGGGGAAACTAATACTTGTGTCTCCTTAATGTTTAACAACCAATTTTCCCTATACATTAGAAGACTTTAGAAGGCATATTTTAAATACATATATACAGACCTCACACTTGTAACTTGCAAAAACCTGTGGGGCATATTCTACACGCCTTAACCAATTAAAACAACATTAATAAGCAGTTGTCAATTTTATTATTGACATGCACACATGGATTGTGGTTTATGGGTTTTACTCCGAAGTATTCCAGACTTTTGGCAAGAGTAAATCTGTGCCACTGAACCAAAGTTTTTGGGGTCATCGTGAGCCACTGACTGCCCCTGTCCCCATACAGCAAGGGCTAGCTACAACTTGGCAAGCCAGGAACTCTCTCTGATCCACAAGGATAAGGATCAGGCCTTAGGGAAATGCGATACCGTTCAATAAGGAAATACAGCTGAAATAGGCACTAGCTGAGAGCTAGGGCCAATCCCCATTTCTTTGCATTAGAAGGTAAGGTTATACAGGCAAAAGCTTGCAAACCTATTGGCTTGAAAAGACAGTCTGCAAATTCAGAAAAAAAGGATGTGATACAAAGATCAAAAATAAAAACTCGGAAAACTTGTGGTTTGGGTTTTTGGGCTTTTTTGTCTCCAAAATGTCAACCTTGACCCTCCCTTTCCCATGGCAGGTGTCTCTGTTAAGATTCAAATGAAATCCTGAACCATAAAAACAAGCCATGTTCCACTGATATATTTTGGAATGGATTTCACTAAAAGGAAACTGCACAGGGAATGGAGAAGAAAAATGGTGGTCTCTTTAGTACACCTGCACTTTGAACAACTATTTCATTTCTCCCTTTGCATCCAGAGTTAGAAGCAGTGGACTATTCTGGTTGCTTTGGTGTTTGAACAGAGCTTTGATTAGGTTACAAAAATTTAAACCCTATTCCATTAATAGATACAGATATCTAAGAAACTCCAGACTTTATTTTACACAATTGATCAAAAAAAAAAAAAAAACACAACACCACACCCAAACAAAAACATTAAGAGCAACACCATTCTTTAATTAGAAAGGCACACAAAAAAGGAACCCAGTTCCAGTCCGATTACCATTGATTTCAGCTGCCTTCATATCACAAGCAAATTGATTCTGACATGACTCTAGTACATCTGTGCAAGAGAATCTGTGTGTGGTTTTATGTGTATGATCACTAAGGTCTGAAAATACATGCTAAACTGGAGGATTAGACAAACTTTAATGGCCAAGATCTAAGTCCCCAGAAAAGCCCACCCACAAGGTCGAGCTGTCACTTGTTTTCTTCTTGGCCCTAGGAGATGCAACAGAGAGTAACCAGCTGCATAAACTTTGGAGGTGAAGGGTGAATGTTTTTATTCATTAACTCTTTTATCTAGGAGTGATTAAAAAGTGGAATAGACAGAAGAAACATCATATCAGGTAATGTCAAAAAGAGAGAGAAAAGCTAGACCTAACAGTAATATTGTGACATAATTTAAGACAAAGATTAAGAGACAGTTTGACTCCATCTCCTTGTTTGTTGTGTAAGTTCCTATGGAATAATGGACCTTATTCCTAATGCTGCCATTTTGGTGTGAAAAAAGAGCAATGCTCTTTTGAGCTACCTCAACGGGAGAAGGAATCAATACAGCAATGCTTACTGTAATAACACCTTTTCAATTTTATTTCACATACAAACAGAATCTTCATTAAAGTTTCCATCACAGTCATCACACCAGCTTCATTCAGCCACAAATATAGTCTATTCCTATCACAAAAAGATTGCATTGTGAAGGTACAAAACTACAGGGAGTCATGAAGAGCAGCTGAGGCTTCAATATGTAACACAGAAAAAACATCCTTGCCTGAAGGAAGACAGATTTCAGCAGTCTTAAATACGAATTCCCTGGAAGCGCTCTGGAAAGTTTTTTCAGTACCAGCAACACTGGCAGTACAGGGTGTGTGGGGAAGTGCTGCCCAGCACCTGCCCGCGTTACGGCCCTCGGGAGCCAGTGCTACCCATCCTCCCAGTACACTGAAACTCTCCACACAGAGCTAGGGGAAAATCCAACCAACCTGGCCAAAAGGCTTTTTTATTACTTTTTTTTATTCTCCAGTTATGTTCCACCAGGGTAGGTTTAGACTGAACATTAGGAAAGAATTTTTCACAGAAATAGTAGTCGGGCATTGGAAGAGGCTGCCCAGGGAGGGGGTTGAGTCACCATCCCTGGCTGTGTTTAAGAGCCGTTTAGATGTGGTGTTGGGGGATAT
>JAOXNO010000033.1:224470-245500 GCA_028565335.1 Limnodromus scolopaceus
AGAACTTTGTAGAGTAGGGTAGATGGTTGGACTCGATGATCCCAAGGGTCTCTTCCAACCTAGATGATTCTATGATGTTTCTCAGTTCACTTACTATGCTAATGTAATTGTGAAATAAATGTAAAAACAAAACCATAAAGAAACCTGCAGACCTAGGAGTTTTCATCAAGTATTGTTGCATTTCTTGATGCAAAATTAACTGGCACCTTCATGCTATAAGGGAATGTATGCTTGGTCCTGCTTCGCTATTATATATTTTTGCTTTTAACCCACAGATTGATTTGTAAACCTGAGAAAATTGGCTTCTTTTCCATATACATGAATTTCTTTTACTGTTCAAGCATTAACTAATCACTACAGAAATTCTGCACATAATTCCTTTCCCTGTGTGCCCCCAAAAACTCCTGCTTTTCAAGGTAACATACTAATTTTACATTTTCTTTGTCTAAAACTGTGACTCTCATTCCACATATCATAATGCAAAGACTATGTTTTTTATAAAGGTAACTATAGTACTGTGACATACACTGGGGAGGCAAGGGACGATAATTAATTAGGTTACTGTTCTATAGTGACAGGAGTCATAAACACGCTTCCAACTTGTTGGTTTCTACAGGAACTATTCCCTTAGGTGTCAAGTTTAATTCTGCAGCATCCAACGTCAAGTCCTACAACTTGATGAGGCAATGCAGTCTCTGAACACATCTCTTATGAGAAGTCACACACATTTATAAAGGCAGAAAGCAAGCTGCAAGCACTAATGCCTCGCAGATATGTTCATCAATACTCCCTATTGAAGAAAATTTATCTTCTTGGTCTGAAAGACTCCTATGTAATCTAGCGTTGCAGTCTCTACATCACCCATCTGAACCTTTCACAGACTCTTCCACAAGTTTCTAAACTTAGAAGCAGGGAAACCCTTTTCTTTTCCCCTTAATTTTGGAAAAAAGAGCTGGTGGTGGGGAAGCAGTTGGAGTCTCATATTTTGCCCACACTCCTTTTACATCTTCAGAGATCAGTAAACACCTTCCCGAGAGACAACTGCCTCCTGCAGCCTTTTTTTGCTATTGCACATGAGAATTGTCATCTTATTACAAAAAGCTTTACCTGCGCAGTTCCCATCTCTGTGACTGCTTTCATGCTACTCTTAGCAATAAGCAATACATATTTCATACAGAACTGCCCTGAAGCCTCCTATTAGCTCAACCGCTCGTAGGCGTGCTGGCCTGTTGTTCAGGGGCCAGGAGTCTTTACCTGCACCACTAGCCATTTCTGAGATCATTTTCTGTAACAGCACAGGGCTGCAGATATCACACTGGATTCATTGTGTACAATTGAAAAAAAAAACAATATTGCTAAAGACTTCAGCTCACAGTAACTCCAAGTTTTACCCACAGCTCCGTGTGCCATTGCTAGCAAATACCAGTTTCACACGTAAGAGCAATTTTTCCACAGTTGTATTCTCTAATGATGTTATTTCTGGACAGAAGACACAACCACCCTGAACAAACAAGCACATCTTTTCAGCATATCTGGGGTAGATCCATGCCAGCTTTGATGCGTGATCTAAAATTTCTCTAACTGCCTGACAACCTCCAACTTGTCAAATTTCACAATCCTGGGTTATTCTCCTCTGCTGTCTGTGTTCTTTCAAGACCAAAATAAATCAGTTGTAGGTCACTTTCTGCATATTCCAGTTCCTTCATGGAAATAGCTTCACACCGCTTGCTTCAAAAGCTACGGGAATAACAGATTTTGCTACTTGCTTCAATTCAGCTCAAGAAAGGACACCTACTACTCTTCTTTTCCAAGTATGTATTTGGAGATTGCACGTCCCCATGGTCCTGCAGTTTCCTAGCCGAACTGACCACAACATCATCTTGTTTCTCTACCAACACTTGTGATCTGTTCCAATTTATCCTGCAGCTTGGCTAGTGCTCTTTTTCACCCCTTCTTGAGTTTTTGGGGGCTTTTTTGTTTGCTTGCTTTTTTTAAGTATCTACAAATGGTCTTTCCTATCTTTGGGACTTGGAAATGTCATTCCTAATGGGAGTCTGCTCTTTCATTAAGAATCCAGAGGCCTAGATAAACGTTTGACGCAGCTGGACAGATATCCTTCTGTAGAAATTGTTCAACAGCTTCTCATGCTCCCCATTCTTATCCAAGTTGGCATTTTTCAAAAGCTTTGCACCTCTTCAGGATGCAAAACACTTTACATTCATTACCATTTCTGGTAATGACTTGCTCTTTCTCACTTAATTCCATACTTTAAACAAGTAGAGTGCTTCTGTTCCTGCAGTAATCAAAATAGCTGCTTTGTGTTCATGCTCTACCTTGCTTCCCGTCATGAAGAGATCAATTTCATATTTCAGTTCCTCCAGGTGTCCTCAGCTGGTCTTGTTAGTTTCTTCAGGGTATCATTCCTTTACCGCTTATTCCTTACTCTGCAACTGTGGTATTGCTGTATAGTGTTCACTGACATCCTTAGAAAAGAGCACTATACCAATTTATTAACTGCCTGGAAATGACAACATATCTGATGCAAAGCCCAGAAAACAAGCGAGAGATTCTCAGTGAGATGACCCACCTCACACATGTCAGTCTTTACTTCTGTCGCATGCAGACCAAAGGCTTTGTTTCTCAGGTCAGGTGCAATACTTACTTTAGAAAATGAAAAAAACCTTTTTATTTCTTCTCCCTGCAGAGTTTGATACCATTGTTCTTGTTCCACCTTCAACCACGTATCTGTCCGAGCAAGCATCCAAGTAGCATTTTCAGAGTCAAAATTCAAAGTAAAGTATTTCAAGATGATTTCTACTAGCTCTTTTCTTTTTAGTCCTACTTAAAACATTCAACTCTCACATGCTTATTTAAATCAGAATCTTTAAATTAGGAAAGGATGCTTTCTTTCTATACAATAGAAGGAGCTGTCTTCCTCAAAGGAGGAGAACAATGGAGATCACTAGCATGACATACCCTGAAAACTAATTCAAAATATAATTCCATTAATACTTTATCAGGACACGAGGTTTAAATTCTGTGATTTATAAAAATGTACCTCTAAGAATATATGACAAAATTTGTCCTGGCTAATCTTATGTTCTTAGAAATTCATGCATAACTCTTTTTGTATTAAAAGAGGCTTTAGGAAAGACCAGCATTTACCAGTATCACACCAGGGTTTTCTAATTGCAAATCCATCTGAGAACAAGCCACTTGCGGTCCAGGGAAATAGTCCTGTCTCCAAACTTCGCCTGAAGTGACTGAATCACAAAAACCCCAGAGCTATCACACTGGAGGTGATGTGAAACATACTTGGCAGAAATCTACTACAAGTGTTTTCTTTGAAAATAAAATTCTTAGTACATCTGGCTACATGATTAAAATAAATACATGCATTGACAATCCTTGGGAAAAAGCTCTTTAGGGGAGAAAATAGCAATTTTAGTGGCTCAATTTCATACACCTTCAGAAAATGCAAAGTTATCACAAACTTCTAAGACGACTCCTTATGAAGAATCAGGTCCTCCTATAGTGACACCTAACACAGCAGTCATTTGAAAAAGAAGAGAAGAAAAAACCCAAGCTTGTAGTGGACAAATAGAACAACATAAATACATAATCATTTAAAAATCCATCACATTCCAAAAGTGGGAAACAGTGTAATTATTGTTTGGGGATTTTATGATTACATAAAAATTAAGTAAAAGCTAAGCAAACAGAATCCATTGAATACAGAGCTAAGATTTTACAGCTCTTAGTTTTGGAAGTTCTAAGAAAAATATCTGTTCCCATATTGACACCCACCACAGTTTAAATCAGTACTTATTATTACTCTTATTCACCTCCCACCTCCCATTTTCTACAACTCTTTTCAGGACTTTGCAGCTAACGCTATTTTCCTATTGCAGTGATATAGCATCATAACACATTGAGATTTTGGCTTGAACTCATGGTCTCAAGGCAGATTTTATAAGAAACTGTTCTGCTTTTCAGTGCATTAGCCATGACAACATTTTCTCACTAAAATAAATATTTTCCACAGTGAAATGCAGGTGCAAGGGAAAAAGTAAAGTACAGCACAGGAATATTTTTCAGGCTAAGGACAAATATAAATCTTTTAAGGTTTAGATCATATTCTAGCACATCAGAAATATTTTTGGGCTGTGCAACTGAAGATGTTTTATCCCTCTGACAAGCCTGTCTTTGTCATAATAAGTCAGGGCTATAAACCCAGTCTGTCTGTTTTGGCTCTGCGCTGGAACATCAGTCACGTACAAACCAAGCCGGCAGGGTGAAGTCTCACTGTTCATACGCCCGTCGGAACCAGAAGGCAGGCTCCTTTCAATGACACAGTGTTGTACCTGCGCAGACAAGGCGCAGACTGCACAAATACTCGGACTTCAGGTAGCTTAGTCATATATCACCATCAGAGGACATCAGCCTTCTCCCTTGGAAGCTCCAGGGCCATCCTGCACTAACACACAGTCTTGTGCTTCCTCTGAAAACCAACTCCTCTGCCTCATAACACATATCAACAAGCAAGGGCTATGCATTTGGAGATAAGTCAGTTTATAACTCTGAGCTTGTAGGTCCACAAGCCATTTCACCAAGAGACAGATGGAGTTCTCAGAAGTACACAAACTCCCTTGATACGCATCAGTTCACTACATGTGATATTTGCACAGCCTTTTTTCTAAAGTCCCAGAAGTTTCTGCCTCATTGGGTATTAAGCTACTTTTTAATCTTAGGGTTCCCACAGCACACAAAGCAAAATTTCACTGTGCCCTCTCCACTCAGACTCAAGATGAACATGAACTCTTCCCCCAGCACACCATTCCAGAAGCGAGAAGGACCACAGAAAGAACCCGTCTGCAGCCACTGTGGGTGAGTTAACATGGCAAACACTGGAAGAAAATAGTTTTGTTCCACTCAAAGGAAGCAGCGCCCTGAGCGACACAGGTAGTGTAGTTATACAGCTCTGGCTAGAAGTGCTCCAAATGGAATCAGTCACTGTTCCTCAGACGCAGCTTTATTATGTCCTACACTACAGCACCACAGATTTGTGTGCACAGCAGGATTCATCCATAAGAAGTGTCACACCGTTACATTTGATTATTCCAACTTTAATGCAAACATTGTATTAACCTCCTTGACCTCTTTCTGTAGTTCAATGACAAAACAAATTGTGTTACCACCCTGTATATTTATAAAATAGAGTGCAAAGTTTCAAACAAACCTCCTGGTTTGAGGTGAACTGTCTTTGTGAGTAACACAAAGAGTAACTTTGTGCCCAGGAATAAAAAACAGATTCAGGGGCTGTTGTCAGCTTGTACCTGCAACTAACTCCATTTCTGGCATTGTATTAACATAGCAATCAAAAAATTTGGCCTGAAGATCTCATTAGAAGAGTGCAAAATCTATTTAACGCTGTTTCTAGAAGGCTTCAGTATGGTTATTTAAAGGTGTGGCTCAAATAAAAAGCAAAACCAAAGAAGTGCACAGATAAAAAGCCTGGGAGTTGTTTTGTTTTGTTTTTCTTTAAAAACACCCAACTATCTGAAATATGTTTCTGTAATTCAGGTGAGTTCAATCTGCCAGTTTCTCTGGAAAATGAATCAAGTAAGTCTATGTTCTATGATATAAAGAGCAATATACTAAGGAGATGGGACACAGAATATAATTTTCAGAATAGGTTTCAGGTAGAAGATCAGCAAAATTTTAAAACAAAACCAAGAAGTCATTCCAAGAGCTGCTTCAAAATAATCGTTGACCAGAACCTTCAATCACGTAAACACTAAGCACTAGTGCAGTAATCAACAGCGTAGCTAGCTTGAATCTTCCACACAAGGATCCACGTGTGCTTTGGACTTCAGAGCACTGGCGTACTCGAGGCTGCACTATGAAACCTGTGGAAGCACAGGGCAATGCCCCGACCTGTCCAGCTCTGCTGCTGCGCTTCTTCTAGCTAAACAGAAAAAACAGTTTTAAATCCAAAATACTTTAATTACTTCCAGATAGCAGATTTGTAGAAATAAGATATAAGATCTATTTTGTCGTTCAGAAGTATTTCATTAATTTTTAAGAATGATAAAGGGTCCAATCAAAAACAAACCTTTCTTAATCTATCTGCAAGTAATAACCCTGCACTTTGCCTTCATTCTTCTACACTGACAACATACAGCTTTGATGCCCTGATTGCAAAATTAGGCAACTCTAACTTTTGTTAAAATCTTTAATCTTTAATGTGGTAAACCCACTGTGCTTTAATTTCAACTAAAAAAAAAAAACAAAAACAAAAAAAACCCACACACACAAAAAAACCCCACACCAATCCCAAACCAAAACAACAAAAACCTCACAGGTCAAAAGTTATGAAAGATACTCAAAGTCCTATGAGGAAAGACAATGAACATTTGAAGTTTTAAACAACTGCCAAATATCCACATGGCTGTTTGCACTCTTCTCCCCCTTTGCACAGAAGCTAGTGCTAGTGATGAATGCCTCATGGCGGCTTTTCTACACAGCATCTTCCCAAAGACCTGCTCTGTCACCTGTGCCACTTCCTAGACCTCAGACATGGAGAGACACTGGATACCATGGTATCATCACTGCCCTCCCAAACAAAAGCGTTTAAGCCATGACTCATCGCCATTCCAAGAACCACAGCTGTAGATTTTTATGGCTAGCAATGCAAAATGTGGCAACTAAGTGTCATCTGCCTTGTACCACTCAGACAAGACCCTCTTCTCTCTAAAAACAGTGACTCAGCATGCAATACTGCTACTTCTCAGACACGTACTTAAGTATTTAATTAAGTGCTTACAAGTTAATTAAGTCTGTGGGAGTACTTACAGGGCTTGAAGTCTAATGCTATAATGTGGCACTCATACAGTATCTCACTTTGTGTCTACAGAAACCATTATGCTACTATGGAATGTTTTCTTCTAGAAAACCCGCCCGTTACACTAGTTACACATCTGACAAAAATGCAGCAAGTCATCTCAAATCACATTAATTACCTACTTTCTCTCACCACATCCTTAAGCTTTTCAGAAAAAAAAAAAGTCTATAGCTGTTGGAGTAGTTCTTGGAAATACAATAAAACAGCCTTCCCTTGGAACACAGGAGGGGCGTACCGAGGGCACAACGCAGCTCCTTCCCAGACTCATACATCGCAGCCCTAAAAAGAGCACAGTGTTTGAACCAGGTAAACACGGGCAATGCCATCTCCGCCAAGGGCTGCCCATAGCAAGGGGCTGGCCCCAGCCACGAGGTGTGACTCGCCACGAGCTTCCCTCCAACACACCCCAGCGCGGCCTGGCCAGGCCAGAAGCCTTCAGCACCTTCAGCGGTGACGTGACACCAGCCACGCTCGCCAGGAGGACCGGTCTCTTCGCAGGCAGGGTATTGCTGTGGCTCTGGCCCATCTCCCACAATAAGAACTTCCACACGCCAGTCAGCAAGATGCTTGCAAAATAATCAACATTAATGCAAGACTTCTGCTCTCTCTTCATTAAGAAGGATTGCATGATCACTACAATTAACACAGCCCCTCAACCTCTGCTGCTGTGGAAGTTTATCTGTAAATATCCTTGAAAAACCTTCAACGCTTGCACCTGGGGTAACAATCAAATTGTTTTAAGAATTGTTTGTACCCTTCCGCAATATTTCCCCTAAGCAAGTGATTAATTTATAATGTCAGCTCACTCAGAGCCTTTTCCTTGATTCTTCTCTCTGGCATCCTCTATTTACATGCAGGATCTTTTGTGAGTGCAGGTGTATAAATACAATAGTTTCAATTAATTGCATTGTTGGCCATAGCATGCCTCTGACCAGTGGCTCTTGTGCACCTGCAGTAATAAAATACCAAGAGAGATAATGTACTCAATTTTAATCACATGTTGCCGTGTTACATATTTCCCTGTTTAAAAACATTTCCTTTACTCCTGAGCTGTTTGTAAAAGGGTGTTACCAATTAAGCACAAATAGCCTGGGGAGTGATATTATAGTTCACACAATTTGGTTACAGTGACTAAGTGGAGAAAAGCAGCTTGATAGCAGCTGGTATTTTTCTTAAATGGCTAACATAACAGGACATTCTTTCAGGAGCCCTTGCAAGGGGAAGGGGCTGGGGTGGTTTAAAAACTCTTGCTGCATTGTAATGTGATATTATTGTGTAGCCCAAAATGTTTTACAATTTCATACAGAAGCTGAAATGAAAACAATCAGCGTGCAGGGAAAACAAAATTAAAAGGCACACTACTGGCAAGATGTTCCCGGAAAAGCAATGAGAAATTTCAGTCCTGCTTCTTCTTATATTCAGGGAGTGCAACCACACCGCTGCACGCAGACACCTAACCTGAAAGAACACATCAGGGGGAAAGCTACACGCTGGCTGTAAAGGTTTTTCTTCGAAAATACTGCCCCATTTCCACTAAACACTTTTTTCCCTAAAATCACAAAGTACCTGGACTGAATTTAAGGAAATTTGAGCGTGCACTAAAGGCCTTCAAGGAAAATGAAGTACAGAAGGAGAAAAGTGACCCAATCTCTTCACCCAGACGTGACCCAACCTTTTCACACACACCTACTGCTCCTTTGGCTACTACAGACAGGTACCCTTCCCTGCCTGCAAAAGGCTTCATGTGCTCCACACACACTCTTTAGACCAAAGTACACTCTAGAAGCTTTAAGGTTAACTTCAACACAGGGTAGCAAAGCTAACTCACTTTACCAACAAAGGCTGTAACTTTTTATTACCATCATTATTTTTAATCAACAACCTAGAACTTATTCCTTTTAAGGGCAGATAAAGTATGGCCCATCACGTGACTCCATAATACGGAAAAGAATCATCTCAAGAGCACAAACACTCTCCCAAACAATCTCTTTTTACTCCTGTCATTTGTGCGGAAATATCACATCATTCATTGACTTCAGTCAGTGCCTGGACCCCATATTAAGGAACTTAAATCTATAAATGCTATCTGTACCTCACACAATATAGTTAATTGCACCATCTGTAGTAGATCTAGTGACAAGTTGCTCCTTCAGCAATGGCTAATTGATACGTACGGCAGCTAAGGGTATCTTCAACATTTCTAGCCTTCTCCTTTTCTCTTTCTTTTAGGACTTGAGAAATATTTCTGCTGCTGCCTGCAACTTGGCATTTTTCAGGACTGAATTTCACCAGTCAACTCCATATAGTCTAGTTAAATTCCTCAGAAGTATTTTAACCTTCTCAGGAATTAACAGATGTAAATAACATTGATCTGAGGAAGAAGGTCTGAGCCGCCACGCTGTTTCAAGATGAAAGATTCTTACACCTTTGGCTTTTTTAAGCTGGTTTAATGCATATCAAGACAGTCTCCAACTTCCCTAACCTCGGGGAGAATTACTGTCAAAGGCATGCGGAAAGTTTGAGCACACTGTGTCAGACTGTTTCTCTTCTTGCCCTCTTAGCAAAGCATATGAAGAGTGGCAAGAGATTAAGGACACACAACTTGTCCTTTGCCAAAACCATGTTACAATTTTCCAGGTGTTTTACTACTTATTCTGTGACCAATTAACCACATTCCTATGTAAACACTCACTAATTTGCAATTCTCTGCCTCTCCCTTAAACTATTCCTAAAAAATGCAGTATTTACTATTCCCCCATGGAGGCAGGATAGAAGCAGCTTTTAATGATGGATGCCATAAGCTCCATCACTTCATTATGGACTACTCTTGGACTCCGGAGAGCACATGGACTTCATGATACTGCTTGGGAACATTCATCACTTGTTTCCAGCACATTTTTCAATACCATTGCCCATCCTCACTGCCAGAAAAAGAACACATCTTTCCCACTGTAATCTGTAGTGAAAGAACAATGGAAAAACATCACCTAACACCTGAAAATCACTAGTTTACATTGTTATTCAAGGTGTACTCTTCTGTATACTCCACATACTAATAAAACACACTGTTTTCATCTTTGCCTTTGATTATTCTCTTTTAAGCTGTAACGGCCTTCCTTTGACATACCAACTACTACAATTAAAGCTTCCGCTCACCACCTTCACATGTCCAAATGTGGATGATTCTCCCTATAATGAAAAAAGCCCTCAGCTAACAAAATAAGCCAATTTTGCAGCCACTTCAAGCCAGAACACTGCAAGAGTCTCCAGCCAAGTCCAGAAGTCCAGGGTCTTCTCTAGCTGCTACAGGCACTACAGACAATCCCCTGGAGCCCCCACGTGAGAGCGCAGAGCATTTCCAATTGTTCCGCAGGCTTCTCCTCACTTTCAAGCACATTCCAAAGGCAGGTTATTGCAGGTAACTAGAGCAGAAGATTTCTCCTTGGCAAAACAGCTGCTGTGAGGGGAATCCTCCCTTACAAACCTCAGAGTTCTCTGAAGCAGCAACAAACACGGGCATAAAGATGAGCTGGTTGACACAGCGTACGTGGATTTTTGAAAGCTTATGACTGAAGCCTTCTAAGGAAACAAACTGCTAGTGGAGTACACTGAAAGGCCCTTTCTAGGATAATTGTGTCAAAAATTGGTCATTTACTTCTACCCTCTATTTTTTATTTTATAAACAAAGGGACAACAGTAGGTTGCTGGCTGGAGTTGTGCTGTTAAACCTGGGGAAAAGGGGAGGAGGAATTAGGACAGAAAGCTTGGTGATAATCAGAAATTTTTCAGTGTAGGGATGACACTAACGACAAGGTAGAACGACCTCATGAAACTTTGTGGCTGGATAATATATGGCCAAAAGATGCAGAAAAATATAAACAGACATCTATGGTGGAAAAAAAAAATAATTTCTACCTTCACAGATGAAACAATAAGCTTCAAACTGACCATTATCATTCAGTAGAGAGCTCTCCACATTATGATACACAGTCTGGGCTGTTGCAACTACTTCCAAGTCAGTCATGTTTGTTTGTTTTAATTGTTTTCATACAAGTTTTAGGTTGTTATTTCAAAGCTAACCTAAAACAAAGAACTGGCTGGCCGCTGTGTACCACATCCTTAAGAGTCCAAAGAATGTGCAACTCAGCTATTCACAAATTTATTATCCTGATGTAACATGGACATTTATGCCTCATTGCTTTCCAGTTACCAAACTGAACTGCAATTCAAAAGAATGCACAATTATAGCCTGCAAATACCATAGCTAAAAAAATATTACGAACACAGAAGAAGTAAGCTACAAACATTTTGGAATTTTAGTTGTCTTGCTAGAAGAGAAGTGCAGCATTAATACCACAGACAGCTTCTTCTCTTTACTTACGAAAAAAGGTAGCAGGGAACGTGGCTCTTCTATAGCAATCTTTAGTGACATGATTCAAAGAAAAATGTAAAGTGTTTGGAAATGACAGATTTATTCCCTAAACCCCAAAGACTTAAATCCCTCAATTACCTCCTGTCTTCATTGAAAAGGGTACACTGAGCTTTTAACACAACACCAGACAGAAACTATCTTTAAACACAATCCTTGCCTGGGTTCAAAAGGAAGAACAACAATAGTGACAAGACAATGGATAGCAACATGACTAGGCAAAATTCCGTAGAATGTGTGGGGAGCAGGAATCCAGCTGTAACACAAACCCCCTCTACCTCAGCTCGGGAGGAAGCTGATGCTGTTCCGCTCTTCAGCGGGAGATGGTAGGCATGCTAGTGCTCAAAAAGCAGCACATGCCTTGTGAGAGCATTACAGAGAGTCTCTGTACAGCACAATTTATAAAGCAGGGGAAAAATCTAGCCCCCAGAGCAATAGAGAAGATTCTCCTCACACTGTTCTGTGTGGAAAACAACACAAAACTTGAGATCATTAGAGCTCTTAAACCACCTACTACCAGCTCTTGTCTACTACAGCTCGAGGTTTTACATGTATCCCAGCTGCTGGTTTCCTGCTTGTTTTTATTCCAAACAGCTTTAACAGCAAGTTTTGTGTTTCATTTTAAAATCGTTCATCATAGTACCCTTGTTCTTTTACTAAGCTTAAAGGTAAGAATCCACATGCTGGTGCCAAACCTGATGCTGGCTTAAGAGAAGCTCACAGCTAAATCTTGGATAAGCAGACAATTATAATTTGCCTTTTGTAAACTAACATACTGAATTCTGTGATGATTCAGGTGCTTCATCTGGAGCGTACATAACAATACTATGTGAAAATAGAGTGTATTTGTGGAGCACGGTGTGTCATAAGAGATTACAGAGACTAATAGAAATAGTCTCCATTTTGACATCACTGTATATTTTGGTACACGCATCTTCCACACAGGAACCAGTCTCAGCTGACAGTTCATGCTGTTCCCACCAACTCTGCAAGCCTCTACAGGGGTGTAAGCCAGAGAAAAATGCAGCCTTGTTAGCATCCACTCACACACATACAGTTCAAAGAAACACACCACAGCATCTCGGAGCAGAATCAGATCCTAGAAGATGAACTAGACAAACACACTGCAAAGGTTTGCTGCATTAAGAGATGTTTTCTACGTGTGGAAGACACGTGAAAATACGATGCAATTCCTATTCCAGTAGGCAGCACTAACCAACAGACTGGATTCTCAGGTGAGGAAGCTGTTCAGTAGGAAGTCGGTGATGCTGGCTACTACCGCTTCACAAGGACGCGCCCCAAGTGAGAGCCAGCTTCCACACAAGAAGAGTGCAAACACACCATCAAGCTTTATGCATCAAAACTTCTCAACATGAACCACTGAGGTCCCTGCTATCCTTCAGCAGATTTGCACTCCAAAGAAATTCCGGGCTTCCACAGCCAAGACAGCCAGACATTGAAACATTTAAGCAAGTAGCTTTGGCAGATCTTTAGCTTCTGTACATGTACTTGTGAAAACTGCTTCTTTACCACAACAGAGCTCCCGACGAGACCTTTTTCACCACTTGCCATTCACTGTGTTGGAGGTGGCCAGGCAGAAAGTTCTGTCTAGTCCTTAGTGTGGGACTGTGGTTCTCACTTTACTTTGTTGCAGAGAAATATTTCAGCTCAGAACTCCGGTTTTGCAAAAGATTGCAATCCTTGATATACTTCAGACAAGGAAAGCTGCTTTGTTTTTCACTTAATATAGAACACCCGAATTTCGGCGCTTTGAAGACGTGTGTTCATATGGCACATTAGTGGGAAGAAGCTGGAAGAAGGTGCAGACGTTTGAGCATCCCTGCCTTAGGCAAAGTTATACCAAAGGGAAATAGATATCAAATTCTTTTTAAAACATTTTTCTTTTCTAGGCATTTAGCTCACCTTAAGTAGAGTTTGCACTTTTTTAATATCTATCTTGTCCAAAAGAAATCTGAACCAGCAGATTATGAACTGCAGGAATCCACAGGAAAATCCATTTCCCGGACTCCGTTTTCATTTACTTGGAGATTACTAGTTAAATAACAAACCATCACTCTAGAAAGGAAATACTTTTCAGCACCTACTTAAACACATTTCATTTATTTATTCCAAATATTTTCCCCAAACTATCCAGAATTTGTAAAAAAAAAAATAAAAAAATAAATTTTTTTAAAAAAAATAAAAAAAAGTAAAAAGCGAGGATCAATTTATTCTGAAGTAAAGAATGCTGATTATTGCAACACACTTCCAGGTGAAAAAACATTTCTACTAGTGTAACAAATTCACTGCCCAGAATAGAAAGCTACCCAAACACACCTGGACCTCTTCAAAAAACCGTTTAATATCATATTAAGAACATTAAGGACGGAACACTTGGAATTATCAAAAACTGCTCTGTTTTTTTGTGTGCTACTTGGAGGACAACTTTAATACACAGTGAACTGAATGGTCCCCAAGATATGCATATATACCTGCTCAAAATTTGAATTAGGTATTTGTTCAGCTACTTAGCTTTTTCAGAAGCCTATACAGTCAAGGCTGGACATCCATCCTTTTAATTCCCATGTCATATTTTGAGTTGCTGAAAAGCACATACATACACTTATTGCTGTGAAATATCAGCCAGAAATCATGTGACCTATCAAATTGTTCCTCACTGTACCACTTAAAAATAAATTTAGAAAACAAAAAAAACCAACAAATCACAAAAGAAAGACCTTATTGCATCTTAAAATTCTGCCCAGCGATGGACAGAAAGACAGAGAAATCTTGTTCTTCCAGTTTTGCCAATTCTGGACTACACAATTTAAAACAGACAATGTATTGTCCTTGCCTGCAGCCATGGAAGCTTCTCTCCTTCCTTCGGCCTCACCACCTGACTGCTGAAGGACCAAAGGCAGTAAACAACCCAAAACTTTCAGTACTCACATGCCCAGTATTAGTGTACCTTAATGTATGTATACCTAAATGTTACATCTTCAGCCAAACATATCCCTGTAAATGTTTCTGTTTCCCTGCCAGGTTTAGGAAATTTCACATACATTTCTCACGGCATCTGACTTCATACATTGAACACAACCAGGAAAAGCCTGTTAAGGGAAACAAAGATCCATCATTTTCTTGCTTGTGATGACCCAAATGTCTCCTAGGCTACCCTCAAGAAAGGAAGTTTTTGGTTTATCTGTTCAAGAGGTTTATGCTGAAGACCCCACTTGGCCCACCAATTTCCTATGGTGTTAGACACACAAGGGAAATGGTCACTGAACTGATCTCTACAGTCTCAGATTGTCTTCCAGGTCTTTTTCATCTGAGTATGTAGCCATCACAAGTTTGGGGAAAGCGCAGAACTACCAGCTGGAGCTAATTTAAGAGTCTACTTATGTCTGTGGAATCCCCAAGAAGGTTACGGGTTCCTGCCTTTATCCCACTCAACTTGGGGCTAATTAAACCAAAATAAGCATTGTCAATAAAGTGTCAGCAATTATCTATTTCCCCATCAGAACATACAAGGAAAGAAAAAAGTGGTATTATGGTTACATGACCATCTACAGATTCAGAGTTGCTATTCACACAGAAGTGAAGACTGGAGGTAGGTGAAGAGGTTTTATTTTCCTAAAGAGAGGCTGAGTTGCTAAGAGTGTGGAAAATGCTAGCCAAGAGACAGATGTAGGTGGCAAGATATAACAGAAAATGCAGAAAAGTTTTAAATAGCAGAAGGGGAAGAGTCCAGGATTATCAGCACGTAGCGCAGATGCTACTAGTTAGTACAATTTTAAAACTTAACCAACTAATTCATCTCCTAGCATTTTCTACAAAATCACTTTGTGGGTAAGATGCAATTCTCAAGCCCACTCCTTCCTATGGCTGCATCTGAGGAGTGAAATCATGACAGAAGCAGAAAGAACTACCAGATCTCTATATCATCAGCAAACTGTCAATGAGTTTGTCTTCCAACAAGAGTGGGAGTTGCATTTGTCTCTTTCCTTCATTAGTCTGAGAGAGTGCCACTTCACACTGAACTGTTGAGAAAAATATGCTGCTATTTTAACAGTACAACAAGGAATAAAAATTCAGAGAGGCGAAAAACCTGGTCTCGATCCTGCTATTAGGTTTAGGGTCAGGAATGGGCCATCCTCCCCTTCCCACTAAGGTACTGGTTTAAAAGACTCCAAGGGAGGGTGTGGAGACAGAGGAGAGAAACACAGAACAGGAAGATGTCCAAAAAAGTTATTTTCCTGGGCCAGAAGGGCCACCATGAAACATTCTTAAGGCTGTTCCAGTTTGCTCTGTTTACCCAATCTTGAATTACCGAGACATGTGCAAGCTTCAAAAAATTCAGCTGAGAGAAGCCTTCCAACATTGATATCAATCTAAATGTTATCTATACATTATGGGCTTATAAAAAGGGGGAAGAAAATAAAAGCTTTAAGATATTCCTGCCATGGATTTTCTTGCACATTCTCCAATTCTTACTCATTCTGGTTGAGCCAAAAAGCAGACTGTCAGCCACATGACTCAAGCTGTTTGGCCTCTAGTCCCAGCAAGTGCTAAAGGCACAGAAGCATACTGATACAAAATATAATTAACCATACTTTTTCCATAACATCACAGAAAAAAAATTCTATCAGAGCTTAGTAATAGCTTTGGGGGAGATCTGACAGGGGACAAAACCAGGAGTGGCTCTACCGCATCCGCAGGGACTTGGTTCTTCAAAGCCTTGGAGGAAATTAGGAGGTTAATTCACTGGAAGCTGCCTTCAGTGCCTTTCAGCATTTCAGCCTAGGAACAAGTAGGTTCACTCCATATTTTTAATGCTATCTAAAAAGCCACATGTGTTTAATACAGCTATCCCTCTAATCTAACCTTGGCTGTAAAACACTGGCCCACCCAACAAACCAAGGGCATCACACACTCCCCACATGCTTCCAGTGAAGCAGTCTGATGCACTCGCAACTACAGACCATACCTTTCCCCCTTCTCTCCTCAGCAAGGGTACAGTCCATGCCAAAGTCAAAATTCATTTATGAGCTAAAATGACTAAAATCATGCCACTTTCCTCCAAGATCGTTATGTGTATTAAGATGTCACTTCCTACACTCCTTCCAGAATGAACGGATTCATCCCTTCCTGCATCCCCCCTCTGAAGGAGTATCCATGTAACACTCAGCCACAACTTGATTCATAAAAAGAAAGTACTCTCAAAGAAATTTCAACCCACAGGTTGAATTGTATCGTTTAACTGTCGAGAGTCTTCCCCGCAGTCCCAGCAGAGTCCATGAGCCCTGCACTGGGTACAGAACCACTCTAGCACAAGAACCAGAGAGATCTGAAGGAAGAACCAAACTGCAAATTCAAATCCTAGATACTGAACAAAGGCTTGCTTTCGGCAGATTTCTCTTTTCTTTCTGTACACAAGAAAAGCCTTTAGACCACACATGTGAAAACCCCTAGCCAATTATTTTGTTTTAAAGATGTTGCATTTAACAATATAGACATATAATTGCTTTGGGATTTGGCATTTCCTGCATCTCCAATCATTGAAATACATTAAAGGAATTAGGCTACCTTTAAGTGCAGAGTCCTGAAGTTTAGTTCTTTCCATTATGTTTCAGTGGGATCACCTGCAATACCGAAACCCAAAGCAATACTTAAAAAACAAAACAAACAAAAAAACCCCACCCAACATTCCCTCCCTCACTTTCCATGTCTCTCTTTAGTCGCCTGCTTAAGAGCATGTTAAAGAAAATGAGGAAAGCCAAAGACCTACTATTGACCCATGTACCAAAACACCTGTTTTCCATACAGTTTGTAAAAGGAATAAATTTTAATTAGACCTGATTGCTTTTCTAAGATAAACATTTGTACGCATAAAAACAGGTCCACTAGACAGAGATGCTTCCGAGCCCACACCTCCTGGGTAAAGGATCAGAGGAGCAGCAGCAAAAAGATATCACATGCCAAAGAGAGACAGGTTCAAGTTAATTGTGCTTGGCAGGACACCTACAGAACATTTGGAAGCAAACTGCTCTGCAACTGTCTCCAGCCTAGAGTTTGTAGAAATGAAATGAGCTCCCCCTTCTGCTTCATTTTCTGCTCCCTCTGATAAAGGGCAGTCTGTAAGGTACCTCCTGAATCACACTATGCAAAAGATAAAAGAGAAGATGCTAACACCTGACAAAGGCTTAACCTATGCTCCCAGGATGGCTGGCACCAGGGTTTCATTCCCTCCTCTGGCTGATGAATCTTAAATCCAGGTCTTCTACCACCCAGGAGCACAGCCCAGCTTTGCCATTTGCTGTTTCACTCCCAGCCGCGTTTGCACAGAAGAATTATTTCTGGGTTCCTGTTACTGCTCCAAATGCCAGCGCTGGTGGCTTAAGCCACAGAAAATGAGCCCTGGGAGTGATGCTGTATACCCTCCCCTTCTCAGGCACGCATCCTGGCTGACAGGCTAACTCCTCACTCTCATGCTCCTCCTAGACCAAAAAAACCCAAACCAATGGGTATTTTACACCTGAAATGGACCAATTTCAGAGGACAAATATTCAGCACTCCATTCCAGAGCAGCTTGTAGCTAGACATTATTTCTGCATTTCCCAGGACACAGTCGTAAATATCCCTGCATAGAGGTAGCTCCACAGCATTTCTAACCCCTGCCTGAGCGATACAGCCCTGATACTCTGCGTGGAAGTAGCAGCCCTTCCCCCAGGGGAAAGCCTTAATAGATGGTTCCAGTTCTTTTGTTTGGGGTGGGGTTTTTTCCCCCCTTATCATAGTCTACTCCTACCAGTAAGCAGTCAGACCGAGACCTCAAAGGCTGCGAATCTTAAGCAGAGGGAGGCCTCTCCTGGTGCCACCAGGTAATGCACAAAACCCCTCAGATAGAAGATCCCTACCCGAAGCATCCTCCCCATTGCAGCCACCACTTCTCTGGCTGCAGGCTCTAGCGATTCCCTGCACGGGGGGCAGAGACAGCCCACAGCTAGAGGAACCGGGCAGCACCTGAGACAACTGTCCAGCGTGGGCATCAGAACAGCAGAAGGAGAAATGGAAGTGATTTACAGCCTTATTGGTGTTGCTTAGTGCTAATTCTTGTGGGTAGAGAATACTCACATGCCATTCAGAGGTCACTTCAAGTCCATGTGAACGCAGTGTAGTTCCCTGACAAGCAGAGGCCACAGTAATCGTACACTAAAACGTGGGCACAGGTGCCGTAAAGATGTCAGGAAAACCACGCAGCCCAGATCCAGGCTTTGAAATACAGAAGCAGTTACAAACCTTTCCGCCTCAGGTTGTTCTAAAAGAGGAGCTTAAAGCATCATAAGGCAATACTGTATTTCCAGCTGAGACAACTGACAGTAAATTGTTTCCTGTCCTGATGTCAACCAGGATTTTATTTATTCTGTGCAAGCTCAGCTGAAAAAAACATGGCTTTTCTTAAACATCAATACTATGTAAGTTACCGGACACTTTTGAGGAACGTGAGATTCTTCCACCTCTGTCACTCTGGACAAAAGAAAGAATAAACGATCTTGCACTCATTTAGAGATGACCTAATACCAAAAAATAAAAATAACTTGATTTCCAATTTGCTTCTGTTAAAGAAAATAAAAAACAACCCTGGACTCAAGCGCCTTCATTTCAGATCCCAAAGAAACACACATACATCCTTGTCATAAAGAACAGATGGCACATTGTACTTCTATCTGCCTCTCAAAGTCTGAAGTTCACTGTTTTTGATTATCCAGTTTTTTTGTTCTTACCAAAAAAAAGCCCAAACCCAACCCTCTGATGGTGCCCCTTTTTGTCGAAAAGCACAAAGTATTTTAAAGTAACTAGTCTTACTTCTACTTACTTTTCCCTATCAATTTTCACTTGACTTCAGATTTGATGCTAAGACCAGAAAAGTTTAAGTGCTTCACAAAGAGAGTTAATAAATGCACTGCCTCCTGCCCACCCAAATCCATTTTTTGCAACATGTACTCAACTTATTTTTACCATTTGTAAAAGAAGTCCTACCAATCCTACCAAGTACATGCCTTAACTGATAATGTTATTTAACTAAGCAAGAGACATTCAGAAGGTGAAGATAAGGATTCAGAGGAAAACCACACCACCGTTCCGGACATTTGTGGGAAAATATTGGCCTTTCTGATCAGAAGCAGTTTTGTAATGTGGTGTAATATGTAGCTACTCTGAAGCTAATTTTTCAAGTATTAGTCAAGGTGAGCCTTCCTACACATGAAGAGCACTACGTAGTTCTTGAGCAAACCCTGACCATTACATTTAAGCAACGACTACAAAAACAGAGAAGTATCCTAATAGTCACCACCTTCTGTGTGCTTACCTTGGCTACTGCTCTAAATCATCCACTGAATTCTCTCCTGCTAATTTGCTGCTACTCCACAGGAACTATCCTTGCAAGCATTTTGTTGCAGCTAAGAGGACACTTCCCAGTTACCAATCTTTGTGTAAGGCTTTACATTTCCAATAAATTACAGGTTTCTGTGACTGTTCTGTGATACAGTTGCAGCAGTAAAAGGCATGGCAGCAGAAGGTTGCCAACTAATACAGCCTGTGTAAATTAAGTGTTTTTGACGGCCGACAGACAAACCCTAAAAATAAAACAGGAATTATGGAAGCCTACAGCAAACACAGCAGCCATGTATAATACCCAGTGGCACACCATGGAGCCGAAATGCAACAGAGGCAATATATATTATCACTGTTGGCTTATTTTAGTACCTTTTAGCAACTGGAGCTTGAAGTTGCTGTTGTGCAATACAAATGGTGTAGACCATTTCTTACAGCTTAGTGTGTTTATATGCATTCTGGCTGTGGGAACCCCGTTGCTATGAATATCAGCCACTTGCAGAGATTTCCAAAACCATTAAACACAAGTTTGTTTCCCAAAGAGAACACAAAAAGTCACTTACCAGCTAACTCCTCTGTGTTTTGATCCAAATAACCCCTCACTGTATGAACCCCAGCCATGTATCCCAGCTTTCACTTACTTAAAAGACTCCCATTTGTTTTTATTTGATGGGGGAGATGACTGTGAATGGGAAATAACCCTGTCAACCCTTTTGTATGGAACAGCAGTGCCATGGCAGTAGGTGGGGGACAGAAAGGAGCATCAAAGCAGAAATCCTGAAGGCACCTGCCTATGGAGTTTGCTCTCATATGCAAAAATCATCTGGGCAAAGTTAATAGTGACGGTTCCTGAGACCTATGCAGCCAAGTCCAAATCATTGAAAGTTTTTTCTGCTCAGAGAAAACCACAGATATATTTTTGCAAGCAGAAAATTCAGAAGCCCTGACAGCAGAAACTCCTGACACAAGACTTCTGGATAATCTGCTCAACAAAACACAGTTATAATAGGCCCAGTGAGCCAGCTCTGACATCTCCACCTACAAACTAATGGGAAACTAAACAAAGAATAACCAAGCAAAAAAGGACAGTAGGACGGAATACCCACTCAAGACATCAAGGAGAGGGAACTGCACCGAGAGCTCTGGCTTTAGTTCATTTTCACTCGTCTCCACACACAACATCACTAGAGTAATTAATAATTACAGAATCACCATGGTTGGAAGGGACCTCTGAGATCATCGAGTCCAACCACAAAAAAACCCAAAAAAACCCCACCCCACCACAACACACCCACCCACAAAC